>CAJNOI010000317.1:22167-39862 GCA_905250115.1 Adineta steineri | reverse complement strand
ATATTTGTGACTGGTATCTGTAAAAACCACTATAACGAGGGCACCCCCTTGAAGTAGATAATTTTAAAAAGTCCCGTCAGTACTCACCCAAGAGAGATTTCACTATATCAAAGTATTGATGTGTCTTTGCTATATAAAGAGCCTGTCTCAATTAATGCTGAAATAATTGAAAATAGTTTGTTTCTTATTTGTTACTGTGAATGTCCAGTCAGGGTTACCAATTACTACGTGTTCGTTCTCATAAAGAACACTAACTGTATGTTATAGATCTGATTTAATTCATCAATCTTTCGTCCGAATGTTTATTTCTAAAAATATACGAGTCTGTATATGCGAAATTAAATAGTATAGAGAGAAAAGAAAAAAGAGGTCAAGGTTTGCTAAATAAGCGAAGACAACAGAAAGATGAAAGAATGTAAGAAGATCAATGGAAGGAGAGAACGTTCGAGATATATGTTATAGAATACACTATAACACATAGCATACAGTAGAGTTTATTAATTATCCATTCAAATGTCGTTTAATCACCTCTATAAACGACAAAATTCTTCTCGGTGCCGTAAATTTTGACTTCATACAGCTGCACATTGTATTTTGTCTCCAGTGGTTCTTTCAACAAATTCCAAATGAAAAAAGCTATATTTTCCATCGTACTAATGATTTTGCCGTCTCGAAAGTATTCTATATCGAGATCCAAGTGTTTATGATCGAGCAGATTCAGAACACGCAGCTGAATTTCGCTTTTCAAATCTGCAACATTCATTAGCATGCCTGTTCGTTCATTGACAGAGCCGTAGACAGTCACTTCGAAAATGTAATGGTGCCCATGACCATTAAGATTGTTACAGCAACCGAAAATTTGACGATTTTCTTCTTCTGATAATTGAGATGAATGGAGTCGATGGGCAGCTGAAAATGCTTCACGTCGAGTGACATAAATTTTGTGAGACATCGTTGATCTAGAAAACTCAAAGTTTCCAACGTGCTAGTGGAGCAAAATGTTGACTAAGTGAAAATTAACGAATAGTGTACAGTAATTTTTTTTCTCTTTTTGTCAACGCTAGATTCTTACACAGAAAATATCTGAGAAGAGCTCATAATGAAGGTCAACATGTTTTCGAAATTACTTAAACTATTTTGTTTAACCCTTTAAGTACCAACGGGGCCTATAAGCCCCACTTTTTAGAATTTGACAAATTCTGAATAAATTACGAATGCGAAACAATATCAAAGTGCACTTGCCACTGTGGCATAGAGGACATATAGATGCTTGTATTCGCACGGTATTTATCATTTTAATAACCCTTTAAGTACTAGCGTGCCGTAGGGGGATACGGGTATTAATCGAAAATGACTTCAAAATTTCTTTGAAAAGTTTCGATGAAAATATTCACAAGATACAAAATACATGTTAAAAATAAAGTCCTAGCAAAGTTTCATCCATTCGCTGAGCCATGGTACGAAAAGGGTTAAAGAGACCAATCAAACAACTATAAATTGACAACGACCCAGATCAGTCATTATTCCTGTAATTCTATCAACTCAATTCAATTGCTATATTTCTCAATAGCTCCAATCAGATATTTCTACATATTAGATACCAAGGTCAATCACGCCCGACCGGATTCCGTCGTTTCCGTATAATTCCGATCGGAACATGTCGAAATTTCACCGGACTCCTAACTAACGGATTCCGAGCTTCGGATTCTACAGGATCCGTCGAAAATCCGACCGAATTCTGTCAGATTGTAACGGATTTTGCCGGATTCCGATGAAATCCGGACCGGAATCTGTTAGTTAGGATTGTTTCTCCTGGGCGACTGAAGAAAGATAATATCTCCTTTTCTTTCGTCAGCTGTTGCTCAGAGTTTTCATAAAACAGTTTCTGAAACATGCCGTATTGGTAAGAATTGATAGATTTCTTTTCGAATGATCCAAAGCAAACTGAAAGAAAGAATCTATACTTATGGAAAAGTCGAGGAACGAAAATTTTTCATACAATAAAACTGCCAAAAGAATCTGTTGAGATGGCAAAACGCGTTTGGGATGAGATCTTTCTCATTAAGTAGGCCTTATCAAGGCTGGACAACATTTTAAATGAGTCATCACTATAGTGCTTTATTTTCGACTTATAAGCGTTATACTCAATTTTTTGGCCTATAACAGATAATATCATGAAAAATAAAACGTTAGAAATTTGATCTTCTATTTCTCGCACGAAAAGGTCTCCTAGTTACTATGATGTATCAGGAGTTTTAGTAAATATAGATGTTTCGACGTTACCCACGGGCGGTGTATTAACATTAGGGTTAAGAAAATACTAATACTTATTGTATTAGAATTAAGTCTTAATTAATATAATTCTAATGCTAAGCCACCACCCCTAGACCTTAACCTTTCCACATTTTTATTATCGACCAAATTTAAAACAATCTGTTAAATAACTGAAACAATCTGCCTTAGTACGACCGTCTTTCTTACAGCCTCCCAAAAGATACCCTACTTGTCCTTCTTCACTTACTTGTGGTGTTTGTATCAGAAATGTGATAATATAAGCGATACTCGTCAGTTACATATTCGCCGCTTTTTCGCTCTCTTCTCTCTCTTTAATTTTTTCCTTCTTTCTCTCGCTTACCACTTGTTTCTCACTGATTACATTTACACCAACCAGAACACTACTGTATCACGTTGAACTGCGTGTCGATCAAAAAGGTTTTTGAAAAGATCTTTGAAAAACATATTAATTTTCTTCAGTTCAGAGTTCCACATTATCTATTAATTAAAATGTATTAAAGGCAAATAAAACGTCAAACATTGAGTTGTCAGGTATATCTGTTTTTCAATTCAGGAACAAGTTCATGCATGTGGATATCTAAGTACAAGTACCGATAAGGCTATTTTTTTGCCCAAATATTTTTTCCGAAAAAAGTTACATATTTTAAATTAGTATAAAGTTCTAAGTAGAAAAATGCATCTTTTTGTGGAGAAATGACTTTCATTTTACACGGTCTGTCGGACAGTTTTAGGGGACCCCAGGATCATCGAATGTTTTTTTCGAATTTTAATTAATTTGGCATCATCTGACGCGGAATTTGATACTGATTCCAATTTTTAGATTAAATTTAGAATAAGTGAAATTTTGGTGAAGAAAAGCTTGATCCAATGTAGGATGATGGAAGGTATACCTTCAGTTGCCGATCCCAAGCTACCTAGTCATGCAGTTAGAAAGTCTGAAATACATTCAGTAATATGCGAAATTAATTCCCCAACTTGAAACACAAAAAAACTGTTTGGAATTGAATATTGGTTAGTTTTAGAACTAAAATACTCGAAAAACCTACAAAAAAACAGATTTTGGGTCTCATAACTCCTTATAGGGAAAGCAAAGAAGTCATAAATCAAAGACTGGTGTATATCGATTGATGTAGTTTGTCATATTCGTTTCGAATATATCTTCAAAAAGAAGAAAAAAAATGAAGAAAACGCTCAGATAAACGAAATACTTGGGCCTGCTCACAAATATTAGAAAATGGGCAGATATTTCTAGACGGTGATCGATAAAAACTGACTTTTGAAAAAAAAGTATATGATATTTGGAATTAGTGTTAAAAAGTACATCTAGTAATAAGGATTCTATTAGAAAAAATTACTTCTCAAAATTTGGCTGAGGCGGAGTAAATGAAAATTACAGCAGAAAACAAGTAATGGAGGCTAGGGATCGAGTCTGATCAAGAAATAATTTTTGCTGAAATCCCTATTACTAGATGTAGTTTTTAATATTGATCCCAAATAGCATATGGGCTCTGCCAAGCGTTACGGGATTCCATTTGTTCAACTTGTTAAATAAATATCTTCTCAATAACAAGAGAAATGCTTCTGGAATTTTGAGCATATATTAGATTGGTACCTGAATTCTCACGTTTTTTTGAAAAAGTTCTAGAACATTCGAGAAAGTTTCAGAGGTTTCCATACTAAGAGTATATAAAGGGAATGTGAATGTCTTTCGAATGATAATAAAGTATGGATATGGACGCTGATCATGAACTGAAAATGAATCTTTCTCGTAGAGAGATTCGAGTACTTTTACTCCAATAATTCCGTCTGAACCACAAAGCAACGGAAGCAGCCAACAACATATGCAACATGATAGGCGAGGGTGTACTCTCTATTCGTATGGTACAACAATAGTTCAATCGCTTTAAGAACTAGAGTTGTAACCAGTAACGGCAACCGGCAGGCCCGGCTCGGTCGAAACAGATATTTTTCAACCGGCCCAGCACAGATTTTCTCTAATTTTTATTCATCTTTTTTTATAAAAATACTGCAAAATATAATTTTTTTTAATAAAATACAAAAAAATATGATTATTTTAGAAAACTAGAAGTCAAATTTCCTATTTAGTCTTAGTTTTATCAACCGTCTCCCCCACCCTTCCAGAATGAAAGGTCCTCCTGTATTAAGACGCACCGAAATAATAGACTCCTCTGGAGAAACAATCGGAAAAAATTGCCCTATAGGGTACGGGGACTTTTTCACAGAAAAGTGTGTAGTGAGAAACCGCAAGACAAGGCCCCGGCTCTTTTGTTATGGAGGGGGGAGCGGATTTGGTTAAAAAGAAAGTTTTTAATCATATCAATGTGGCTTTGTATAGCAAAGCATTTCTACCACTGTTCGCAGCAAATTTTAACAAACTACTGGTATCTATATTGATAGGAAACATAACCAACTGCCATCACAATGATTGTCCGTTTCTCAAATTCTATATACTTTTCTTTGATGTCGATAGAAGTTCTGTCGACATCAAAAGAGGGTATGCGTGTGGACGTCGATTTTATTTTTATTATTGCACTAACATCCACTCACACACCCCTACCTATATATTTAATAATAAGCTCGTAAAAAATTATGCCGGTCGACCGACCGGTTACAACTCTATCATATACCACAGCGGAGATATTAATAAAATCAAAAATATTGTTGCACACTCCGAGGGTAACCTGGAAAATTGAAAAAATAGTATATGTCGGTGTTGCTACAGATTTTCATCTATAGTACAAACTATAGGCCTGAAACTTTGTAGTTATGTAGCACTAAGGATGTCCAATAGGGAGCGGCGGGACCGGCTTTTTTCGTCCCAATCCCGATTATGTACCGCTTGGATGAAACCCGTCCCAGTTCCGTTTAAACCCGATTTGTTTTGGATCTACCAGAAATAGTTTTTCAAGGCATAGGTAGAATAAGACGCAACTCGATAGAATTCCATAGTATTACGATTTGCTGATAGAAAGCTGACGTTGAAGCGTTTATTATAATATTCTGAGTTCTTTCGGTCAGATGCTATATCAAACTAATCGATCAAGCCGAAAAGAGAATGCATATTTGAGACAGATAAAACATTTCAATACATTAAAAGTGAAACGAGAAAGATCGAAGACAAGATCAATAAGGACAAATCTATATGATCAAAGACAGGAACGAAAGTCAATCAACGAATATAAGTCGAGCAACGAGCTTGAAGGTGAATAGCAGACACCTTCAGTATCGAAGAAGCATCGAACTGGAAATAGTAACACCGTATCAAGTGAAGATGAACTCAAAGAGTGATCAAAACTTGCTGTTTCTTCAATCCTACTTATTTATTTATCTTACGAACATTGTTTTTCATGACATGTGTACACGTGTATTTTAATTTTATTTTTACGAAAGATTATATTGAATTTTTGAATAAAAAAGAATTGCACTTCGATAAGATATAATTAACAAAGCCCCGAAAAGTTTTATCCTGTCCCGATCCCGATCCCGTTGAAGCAGCGTTCGGGATTTTCAGTCCCGGCCCTGTCACGTCATCAATCCCGATCCCGCCGAGATCGGGGCAACCCTGCCGTTCTCTAATGTCCAATAATGTGCCAATGCTTCAAAGACTCTGCTTTTGTTAAGCTTTAGAAGGATAAATTTTAAAATCGTTTCAGTATTTCTGGGACACCCTTTATATATCTTACAGATAAACTAAATATTGAACCTGGAGAAACGCTATGTCGCATTTCGTACGAAATTTTCAATTTATAAATAATATTCTAACTACTCATATTTGAATCGATATAAAAATAAATGTCAAAAAGAGCTGTTGCGTCCAATGATTAAAAATTCTTCGCGTGTTTTTGCATTGTGACGAAAGTTACCAAGCATAGCTGATGTTGTTGTACGTGAGTTGACTTTTTCTGCTCCACGCATAACCATGCACATGTGTACACATTCAACGATAACACCAACACCTAATGGTTGAACAGCTTCTTCTATAGCTTGAGCAATCTGTTGAGTTAAACGTTCTTGCACTAAAAATAAATAGCATAGATCAACCTTCAATTTTTATTTTAATATATTCACCTTGAAGACGACGACTGAAGATTTCGACAATTCTATAATAATTATAAATTATATTTTTTAATCTTTAGTAATATTTTATATATTGACCTTGCTATTTTACTCAGTCCAATAACACGTTTATTGGGTAAATAACCTACCGATACTTTACCAAAGAAGGGTATCCTATTAAATAAATTAATGTAATAAAACTAAAGATTTATTTAACATACAAATGATGTTCACAAAGTGAATATATATCAATATCTTTAACAACTACCATATTATCACATTCTTCATCGAATATAGCATCACTAACAACATCTCGTACTGATTGTTCATATCCTTTAGTAAAAAAAAGCATTGCTTTAGCGGCACGTTCTGGTGTTTTCAATAGACCTGTTATAAATAATATAAAGATTTAATCTTAGTATTAAAGTTGAAGTAATTAACTGACCTTGACGCATTGCATCTTCGCCAACACTATTTAACATTATTCCATACGCATTTTTTAGAGCATCAAGACGCTGTTCATGTTTCGATTCACTCTCATTTTCCCTCAATGTTCCTTCATCAAGTACACTTGATCGGCGCACGTCGTTCTTCTTGTCTAGATTCAAACGAAAGAGGAATTTTATTGTATTGTATCATAGTAATTTAATGTTATATTGTACGTCATTCAAAACATGTTTTCGTTGCTTTTTTTCTAAATGCTCACGAAGGGTTGTTAAGCAAAGTTTTATTATATAAAAGTGGATGTATTGAAATGCTTATTTTTTGTTCGGAATGTTATAATGGATGCTACAGAAATATTCAATCTCGAAACTCTTACCTTCAATATGAAGATTATTCATATTAATATCGTCATTATTAGATGATTCAGATAAATGTGCCATTGTTTTCTGTATTGACAATGTTCACTCTATGGAAAATAAATATATAAAACAAAGGTAAAAGTTAATGTCAGATTAGTTCAAAAAACAGTAGTTTGTTCTGTTTAACTAAAATATGTCTTTTATTCAAGTTATTCGACTAACATGCAAAAGAGGCCTTCGTCGATACACACAATATTTCTGTCACGTATCGTTTACTTTCCTCTTATCTTTATGCATTTCGTCTTCGTAAGCAATCATCCGAAATACAAATAACAATATTTCTTCATGTGTAACGAAGGCGATAATAAGAAAACCAATGGTTGGGTATACTTAGAAAACGATATTTGATTTTACAAGTAGAATGATTCTATCAATTTTCACCGATGAATTTTATCTTATATAAAATACCATTAAGAATTATCAAACTAAACAATTAGTCTTTTGTCATCTGTTATGGCTATAATTTCATACCTCGATTTTATTCTTTCATGTTAGATAATAGGGCAGAGATAAAACCGTCCCGGGTTTTTGACGACCGGTACCGGTAGACCGGTAAATACCGGTCTAAAGTTCGGACAGGTATCGGACCGAACCGGCCGGTTACTGGTACCGGTTCCATCTCTGTAATAGGGTGTTCATATGTACAATTTTATTTTGAAATTCAATTAATACAATCAATAAGAAATATCATTTGTCATAGTCAACGTTGTTAAGATAGATAAAATTATCTCATTTTATTATTTTGAAAACTTCTTAATTTGCTTTTGCTTAATATAATTTTATAGCATTAAAACTAGTGAGTTGGCGAATAAAATAAACAATAGATCATCATGTTTTAATCTATCAAATACTTTCACTCATCACAGAGTACAAGCTATTGCAAATTACTAATCAAATCTGAATCGATCAGTCAAACATAATCGATTGATATTAATACTATTGATTTTTACTGCTTTTCAGTTTAATCAAATATAGAAGATTATTATAGAAAAAAGGCTCCTATCAGGGCTGCCACCTGTACCCCATTTGCTCATTTTGTACCTGAGAGGGTGTGGGTGTGGAATTACAATACACTACTCATACTAAGGCACATCCACCCACCCACACCCACACCCTCAAGTGGCCACGCCGATGTTTAGCACTAACTCATAGCAATATGTGAATATAGGACATGACAACATTGCATTGTGAAAAGATCGTGAATATAATACAAATCCGACTAAAAGACAGTTGTTTTTCTTGCGCATATCTTGCGGACAAATAAATTGCAAAGGTTCTTCAACAAAGATCTCCAGATGTTCGTAAAAATAAGCAAAAATCTAGGCTAGAAAGCTTTTAATTATCGAGAATACTCCTGTTTCAAAACATCGGCAGCCTTCTCAGCTAAAGCATAGACAGTTAAACACGGACCTGCTTTGGACACAAAGCCTGTTGGAAACACTGATGCGTCTACTATGCGAAGATTATCCAATCCATGTACTTTGAAGTCTTTATTAACCACTGATGTCTCTGCATCTTGTCCCATTGAACACGTACCGATGAAATGATGTGCAGGTTCCAATGTGTTACGAATATATGAATCCAAGTTTCTCTCTTGAAGGCCTGGCGAAATTTCAGTCACTTTAGCACTTTCTTCTATTGCATTTGTGGACATTACTCGTCGCATATAATTGATGCCGTCTATAAATGCTTCAATGTCTTTTTCATCATCAAGATAATTCAAAGTTACTTTAGGCGGTACGAGTGGGTTGGCATTGTACAATGAAATAGAACCGGTGCGTGATTTTGGTAAACCATTGAAGATCAATATATAAAGATGTTCTGTTGCATGATCCATTTGTAGAACAAAGAATAAATCGGCATTCGTATCGGTAGTTTTCACTTGGCGATTAACCAAAGCAATGGGTATACATTGGCCAACTGGCAAGCCCTTCGTTTGGTATTCAACAGTGACAACACCATTGTCAGTTAGATTCTTTCCAACTTGTTTTAAAATATGTTTTACAGGTATGTTATTTAGCTCAAGAAGTTCAGGATCGCCTACACCCGATAGTAGAAGTAAATGAGGACTGAAAAATGTGCCGGCAGACAAAATATACTCTTTTTGAGCAACAGCGCGAAAGCAACCGTTAGAGGATACGAACAGAAGACTGTCGATGTGCTTAGTTATTGGATTCACATTCAATTTGGTTACAGTAGCGCCTGTTATCATGGTGAGGTTTGGATATTGGTCCAAAGCAGGAATTAAATATTCGGAAGCACTCCAGCTTCTCAGTTCGTTTACGAATGATGATGGCTCGAATGAAAAACCGTAATCAATAGAACCTGCCAGATCGTCACTGAAAGTCTCGCCGAGTTCATCAGCAACCTTCTTCCATACTCGGGAGAACGCAGGCTCATCAACATGTATCATATGAATTGGACCATTATCACCATGAATTCCGTCAACTGGAAATGGTGCCGTTGTTGTGAAATTTTCAACCTTTTTATAATACAGCGACATATGTTCGAAAGAAAAAGATTGATCGCCGCTGGCATTAACAAATAAGTCACATTCACTTTTCATCATTCGTTCCATTCCACCCCAATTAATGCTACTACCTCCAAGACTATTCCAGACAATCAGATTCAATGTCCGATTATTTAGATTTGGTAAAGGCATATGAGGCAGATAATGTTTGAGGTGAGAAGCTTGCAAGAGTTCTGTAAAGAGAGACTTTTGTTTTATCAATAGGTTTGTCGTATCATTCGAACCACTCGATAATAGTAGAGTTTTAAAGCCATATTCGGCTAATCTTGCAGCTACAATGCACCCAGCTGTACCACCTCCCACAACGATGAAATCAGCCAGGATTTCTTCCATTAAAGATCAATTTTATTGTGTACAGGTAACAAGGAACAGAATTGTTATTTACGTTTATTAGCGTTGTGGGTGTTAATGCAGTGTTGCATTAGAGTACCATCTAGAATAGGAGTGTCATATTACCATTACTGTTATCAGTAACTAGTAACTAATACCACTTACCTAGTAAATGATACGTGATACTTCTAGGGATGTGCGATATCAGTGACATTACTAGAAAAATCGATACTTTTGTCTCCAACAGTAATGCTCAGTGCACACCAATAGATTCAGTATCACTGGTCATTGAAATACTAAAAACACTGACACCCTCAGCACCGCTGGTAATGTCAGACACACTAACATCTTGTTCAACGAGAAGTTATATCAACTGAATAGTTTATATCATGTATTACTTGTATTTCTTACAACTAACTCTACTGAATGTTAATTTTTGTTAAAGAATGAACGAAATACTCGTTGAGGGTGTGGGTGTGGGTGGGTGTGGGTGGGTGTGGGTGGGTGTGGGTGGGTGTGGGTGGGTGTGGGTGTGGATGTGACGTGTAGGTTAGTGTCTGACTGTGGATTTGTGACGGATATAGCACTTAACCCACACACGCACCCACACCCACACCCTCAAGATGCTCGTGATTTTGCAATTGTTAAAACTTCAGGTTTATTTTCATCAGTAATACTATCTTCGTTAGTAATAATATCTTCACCACTCGTTTTCATTGCCTTTATATTATAAATATCTACACAACTCACGTTGATTTTTTATATTCATTCATTCAACAAACATACAAAAGAATATATATGTTGATCTGTATGAGTCACACAAATCATAAGATTAATGACAAAAGAGAAATAGATAAAGAATGAAATAAATATAAAATATATACATTGGATGCGTTTTTAGCCACTAGAATACAGGATTTATATAATAGAAGTTGCACTCGGACGAAATAATAATATGACTCATTATTGATTAAAGTTTGTTTTTAAAATTCAAAAAATGATCATTCAGATGGTAATTATTGATTACAAATATGAATGAAAGTCAATGACTTGATATTCTTAAAAAAGCAGATAAGGTGACAGCACTGCTCTTCATCAACCGACCCCTAACCATAGTCACCCAACAGACCTCAAATTCGAACTCCGCGCATTGAAATACCCCGAGAAATGTCTTTTTCGAAAAATCGATTTTCAATGTTTTTTGATCCTGCGGACACACAGGAAATCAGACAATTTATGTTTACTGGACTCTTCTCTACGAGAAAGAGAATATGGACGTAGATTAATGTTTTGAGCTCTCTAACGAATGAAAATCGAGATCAGGTGATGAGCCTTATATACCAGAAGATAGAGCAAGTGAAGCTCTGCAAAATCCACTATAGCTCCATTCATCCGAATTTGGCAGGACTCTGCTATCATGAGATCAATTTTACGAAGGTGTGCACTGTTGCAGGCTCATTTAATTGAGCCAAATTATTTCGTTTGTATATAGGTCGATAGAGCGAAAGCTGGGCTATCAGAATATGTGTAAATAATTGGGGTTTCGATTTTTAATGGCAATAAAACAGGCAAAATACGTTTAGTTACCCACTCGATTTTGCCGATTTTCGACATTTTCATGTAACCTTATTATAGGTGGTTCTAGGTCAAACTAGATGCAAATCTAGGATATTTTTATATCAAAATGATCAGTTCGTCGAGCTCTACAAACCCTCAAGGTTTGAGCAAATTCTGAGAAGGTTGATGTAAACGTGGTACGTTTCATATGGAATCACCCTATCCATTTGCAGAGTTACACCTTTGTTTATAAACTAACTGCATGATATTATTTATTCTTTTGCTGCAACAATAAATTCGTTTCAATTTAAATGAAAAAGAACAGTTGTAGATTATGATGTGAATCGAGACCAATAGGTTTGATGAATTTTGACAGCTTCGTCTTCAAGTATAGGACCAATGACTGTAAATTGTGGTGATGATAAAAATGGTCGACACGAAAAGGGACCATCAGCATCTGCATATTTCTAAAAAAAGCATTTCAAAATTTACTATTCTCTTATCTTATATTTAGTAATCGATCTTTTTTCATCATACGGTGTTTTCAATGTTGAATATTATCTTTGTCTCAATGCTCTCAATCAAGAAAGAAATTTAATTGTTTTTTAATTTTTGATTTATCTATAGATTTTTTCTGATAAAGACAGATTTAATATAATAACTTGCTGGTATAAAATATAATAGACAGAATTCTTTTTTTTAATAATCTCTTGTTTAATCGTGTTTTTTCGAACTTTTAATTCTTCCTTTTTGCGTACTCGAAAAGTGAGTACACATGTAGAATCGATCAGTGTGTCCGGCCGTTTACACAATGACTCCTGAAAGGCTAAGCCGATTGTCATAGAACCTTACGCACAGTTTAATCTCATCAAGATCTCGGTCGAATTCGAAAACGAGCCCTATTGGTCGAGCCATTCCTGAGCTATTGCGAAAATACTGACATTTCCCTGTGATTTCTCTATATAGGGAAAAACGATCTAGCGGCGTTTTCTTAAGAAACTTTTCTATCAGAGTCGAATAAAAGCCCGTTTGCTATATACTATTTAATAAAGAATTTTACGAGCTTCAAAGCCATACATAATATAAGGTGCACGCAATGCAAAAATCAAGTGAAATTTATTTTTAATGTCTTTATAAATGGGTTGATAGAGTGTGAGTTGCTGGTCACGATGAACTACTTTTTATTCTTTTTTGACGCATTTTTGTAGTCAAAAATTGCAAAAAAAACTTAAAAATCTGAGTTTTGCTAAAAACCAGATTTTTCGACAAAAAATGCAAAAATCACTATATTCCTGTTCTTAAGACCTTTCCAAACTATTATTTTTAGATTCAGTATCAAAAACTGATTCTAAAAAAGATCTGAAATCGGCATTAACTCAAAAATTCATTTTATAGTGGCACTTCTGATACCTTCCAGTAGAGTACTAATAGGTTGATCTTGTAAACCTATCGAGTCCATCTTGAGGGTGGGTGTGGGTTTGGGTCCTATGTGAATACAGTATTCATGCCCACAACCACACCCACACCCACCCTCAGAAACTTAAAAGCACATGCATGAAAAGAAATTTTAAGAATACATGATTTTATCGACTGGTACACAACGTTGCATAATTTTACAAAAAGCATCATGATAGTACAAAAACTCATATCTTTATATACCTATTGCACTACTAATATCTTCTTTGTGTGGTTTGAAAACTAAGGTATCAGACAGTTTTCGGATGAATATATGCAGGTATAAATTTTTGAGAAAATGATGACGTCTCAGATGAAGATAAGGAGAGATAGTTTTTTGATCAGACGATTCAGTTATTTTTGTTGAGAAATGTGATGCTACTTGAAATTTACGAATCAGTTGTAAAACATTTTTTGTATGAAAAAGAATTTTAAGTGGTGTGCGGCATATCACAGATATCAAGCTTGACGAAAAAGCCAAATGAATTTTAGCAGTGGTGTATCAACCAAAAAATTTTAGCTCGAGTAATAAGCGGTTTCGTGGCGATCCGTCACTGAATGTTAGCAGATGAGATGAATTTTTATTATTTGGAAGATCGCAAATAACATGTAAAGCTAATGTGATAGGATCTACTTAGTTTCAACTCATTTTTGACAAGAGAATAACAGAACGAAACTTGCCTAGTTTTCCAGAATTTCTACCAATATTTAACGCGAATGAAAGAGTTATAAGAGATATCTCCGGAAATCATTGTCAGAAGTCTTCTTCTTACAGCAATGCGGGAGTGCGGTATAGCTATCTGTTACCGCATACCGTGCGGTATGATACTAATACCTAATACCGCTCATCTCTAGTTCAGATATTGTGGAATGACTTATGTATCTCATATACTTTTTGCAGTACACATAACTCTCGGATGAAATCCGAAGTTTTCTCATTTATTATTTGTGTACTTACTTCCAGTCTTTCATATGAAAGAGCGTAAACCAACTGTCGAATACCACTCCAACGAAAAGCACCTGTACACATTAAACATGGTTCACAGCTAGTATATAATGTACATTGTTCAAGAATGTCTTCACTAAATTTTTGTGTGGCCATACTAATTAGATTCAATTCAGCATGGCGAGTAGAATCAGTATTAGGTGTAAGAACTGTATTTTCGGCAGTCAGTAATATTTGGCCATCCTCTGAAACAAGACAAGCACCAAATGGACAATTTCCATGTTCGACCGCAGATAACGAAAGTTCAATAGCTCGGCGAATGAATGGTTCATGAATATTAGAAACGTTTCGTTAATCATGTGGTCAATTTGAAGAAGACGAAAGACAGCTTTCGAATGGTAGCATACATTTTATGTATACTGCAATTTTATAAATTTTGTTAATTTGTTTCTAATAGAATATATTCTCTCGATTGAAGGGAAGATCATACGAAAAGAATTAAAATGACTTTGTTTGTATATTGCACGTCAACGGTCAAAAACACTTTATTTTACACAAACGTCAGACTGGCAGCAAAGGTATTCGAGGTCTAGGAATCCAAGTTTCTAAGTGGCTTTTCAGCGTGTCCCAGCGTGGCAGAATGACGTTTTTTTACCATGTGCTTTCTATAACTCGGTCATATGGAAACCAATAAGTCTGCGTCTCCATACAGTCTATGTTGGCTTGATTTCTCTTGAAAAGTATGAGAGTTTTTCTTAGGTTTACCAATGCTGTTTGTGTTTTACGATCAAAAATACACATCGTTGCGGAATCACACAAAACGGAACGTCATGTTTAGTCAATTGCACAGAAGTGCTAAATTCAATTTAACAGCAGGGATAAAAAAACACGCTTTGTAGCAGATTGATAAACTAGATGATACAGTATCCAAAAAAAAGAAACCTGGAAAAAATATTCAAAGCTGTCTTTGCGCCGCAGAAATATGTGTCGCGATGAAATCCCATTTTCGTGACAGGATCACGTTTTCGCATGTCTGTTTCTCCACTATAAACAATCACTCCAGACCAGTTTCACACACCTATGTGTTCACTATATCATTGTGAGACTTATGCTGAAAATCCGGACTAGGGTGTAGGTGTGTTGTGGTTAGGCACACCCACACCCACACCCTTCTGCGAGTGCATCAGTTGAGTCATCGTTTTATTAAGTGATTGTAGATTCTCCCCTTCAGGAATCTTTAAAATATAATCACGAAATTTTTGAATTGTTACAATCAGTGGATGGAGAAGACATGCCTTTTCTCTTATATAGAAATGAAAAGAGAACCAGGTTATGTGATGTGTTAGAGGTAAATGCGATGAAGGTGCTGTGACGAATTGCAAGAGTAGCGTTACCGCTACCCTCGGTCTTGATATTTATCGTACTACTCCGTCGATCCAAAACGTAATCATATTACATACCGGAGTTGTAACCGGTACCGGCGACCGGTCGATCGAAACAGATATTTTTCTACCGGCCCGGTACAGATTTTTTTTCTAGTTTTTATTGATTTTTTTTGATAAAAATCTTGGGTGTGGGCGTGGGTGTGATTATAACACTCTCACCCGCATCCACACTCATCCTCAAGAGCCACCCCTGGGTGTGGGTATTTTCTTTAGTCTACACCCACACCCTCAAGATCTGTGACTGATTTTACTCTGTGATTTATCTACATGGGCCTTGGTGAGCCACGTATATAGTTACAGGTATAGATAAATATATATATATAATAATTCATAAATATTTTGAATTATTTTGTAATTATATTTTGTGAATTACTTTATAATTCATTTACGGCATCCAGTGTAGGACTAACTACCCACTCAAACGAGTTCATGAGGAATTTGATTCTGCGGCAAACTCGAATATGACTACATATTTGGATAAAATCGAGTCATCAATTTAATCAGCTGATGAATTAAGTAAACGACTTGATGGTTCTTTTTTGCAAGAATTCAGATGCATAGGAAACTATCATACATTGCAGAGATCACAAGAGGTGGGTTGGTGTGTGTATGGGTACGCGCATTATATTCATCACACATCGATATCCACACCCATTCTTTGTTAGAAATTTATGCAGTGCTTGTGCTACCTGTAGATTTAATTTTTGAGAAAGATGGGCACTAAATTCTTAGCATCTCTTTACGTATCATGCACAACATACTATAAATAAAATATTCTCTCCTTTACTTTACGTTGTTAAATTGAATATCAAAAAGAAATTTTCTCTTCTTCATTTTAGTTTATGAAATATTGCAGTGCTTGACCTACCTGAAGATCCTGAACCACGAGAAAGTTCGAAACTATAGTTACAATATCTATTTATGTATCAGACACAATATCCCAGGTCAACCAATCCAACATTGGATCCGATCGGATCTTATAGGATCCGATCATCCGATCATCCGACAGAATCCGATAGGATTCCTGGTGACGGATTTGCATCGGATTCCGTACGGAGAATTTTCAGTCACTTGCTGCAAATTTGAAGAGCGGCGTTTTTAGCTATTTTCTATGATGGCCTTATGGTCACCTATCGGATCCGTCTAGATTCGTTTGTTGGAAATTGTGAGATCCGATGTTGGATCCGATGGGATCCGACCACAACGGAATCCGAAGTGATTCCGTCACCAGGAATCCTATAGGATTTTGTCGGATCGTCGGATTCCGATAGAATCCGGCATAGGATCCGATCGGATCCGAATACGGGATTGGTGGACCTGGGTACTATAAAACAGATATTTCTACTGTCTATTCGTAAAAAACAATGAACTTTCTATAGAATTTGGATTCTTTGAGTTCAGATTTGAAATTTTGACTAGACCATCTGCCAAGACTCGTAGCTGAGTCGAAAACTAGTCCATGGCAGCTTGTCATACCCACACATTCACACCCTCATGATGTCTAGCAATATTTCACCACTCTACTCTGATTAATACAAAAAATTATTATATCTCTATGATTTTAAACCTTTTGCACGCAAGGGTGACTGATGACTGGCCATGTCCATATTACATTAAAATTAGACTTTTATAAGCTCCTTTCCATTCATCAAGAATTATAACTTAATAATTCCAATTTTTAAACAAAATAATGAATAAACTAAAATAATTATATAATTATTAATTATCTACATGTTTGGAAATGTATGGCCAAGCCCTATTTTATTTTAATTGAGCACAACTATGTTTCTGACGATTTTGACATTTTCATCCTTTTAATAACTAGTTCATATTTGAAGTACTTTTAACAAATTTTCCATCCAAAAATATGTTAAAAATCGAATTGCAAAAAAGCTTCTAGACATTCGGTCCAAAAAATATGAGCTCATTTGCAAACTAACTAATACAAACCTGCACAAAGGATATAACATTTCCGGTTCACTAAACATGCTCTTTCAATTATACTGTTTTTATGTAAACGACCGATATAGATCACTCATAAATTATCTAAAATAATTTAGTGGCTTAATGTCAAAGCCGTAACAATCTACATTAATTCGAATCCTCCAATACTTTGAAACATGACTTATATATTTGTTAGTAACAAGCGATTCCAGGTTATCCATATCTCGGATATCACATCACCGTCTGTTAGTAG
>CAJNOI010000317.1:0-22157 GCA_905250115.1 Adineta steineri | reverse complement strand
TCCCAGGTTATCCATATCTCGGATATCACATCACCGTCTGTTAGTAGTAAGCATATTAGAATGTTTCTCATAGTATATGCTAGTCACGATCTTGTAATATTCTAAAATTCTCAGTACGAACCTAATACTATTTGAATTTTTACTTATGTTTCCAAATACAAAGTCGATTATTGCAAAAATATGAAGATTTGCTTATAGATCGAACATTTGCCAAATTTGCCGTTTGTTTAGTTTTGAAGATTTGGTAGAAATCAATTTCAAGCAGTCTTAAAGGCGGCAATTGTTAAAATATATGTTTGGACTTAGATTAACAATGTAGCAGTCAATTACTTTTATTGTATACCGTGATGTGTGACTGTTGTGTTGAGACCAATGATATTTTCAAGTATCCTGTATTTATTTTTCTTATGTCGATACTAAAAATAAAATTTATACATGTGTTACATTTTATAATAGTGCGGTGTAGTCATAATACGATCGAGAGCATTTCTCCGTGCAATTGTATATCTTTCAAAAATCGAATCTTAACTAGAAAACTCTAAATCATAGATAGAAGTTTATGATTGCACGTAAGACGTATACACTGGTTGTTAGTTGTCATCAGTTAAAGAGATAATTTGAATATTTGAATTTCATCATTTTCCTGTTAGATTTACTTCTCTTTCTCACGGTAATTTCAAAACTTCTTCTTTTTCCACTATAGGGTAGCGGCGGCGCCAGGATTCTTGACTAGAATGAGTTCAGACCTAATAAATTTCAAAACAGGGTGGGCTCAGGCCTAGTCAATTTCCAGTTGGATATACTCACATAGACTATCATTGGTCTTTTTAGGATCTGAAAAAATTTCAGGGTGGGCTGAGCCCACCCCAGCCTACCCTTGGAACCGCCACCACTATAAAGTTAAATGACTACATTGAGGGTGAAATAATCATATGTCTATCAGCTCACATCGCCGAAGAATTTAATGTTATTAAATAGGGATGCAACGGTGACCATCATTAATCGCTATACCGGCAAACCGGTGATACGGTGGAACGGTAACCGTTTAGGCCGGTGAAACGATAACCGTTCGAAACAATGAAACGGCGAAACGGTAATCCTGTAGACCGGTGTGACGGTGGAACGATAACCCTTTAGACCAGTGAAGCGATAACCGTTTAGACCGGTGAAACGATAACCGCTTGAACCGATGAAACGGTGCCGATTAATCGGTCTAACGGTGAAAGCTGGTAAACGGTTTAAAACCTACGGCGAATACCCGTATATTAACTAATTCATACTCCTTTAGAAAAACGGTAAGTAATGGTGCCAAAGTATCGATCTTCACCGTAGGTTTTAAGGCGTTTGCCGGCTTTCACCGTTAAACCGATTAATCGTCACCGCTTCACCGGTCCAAGCAGTTATCGTTTAAGCGGCCCGAACGGTTATCACTTCACCGTCTCACCGGTCTAAATGATTATCGTTTCACCGGTTCGAACGGTTATCGTTTCGCTATGGTTAACGGTGAGCCAGTTTTCGTCACTTTTGCATCTCTATTATGAAACATTTCCAAGTATTAAAGATAAGACGAACATTACTGAAAATCTGTTTTGAAAACATATGTAATTATCTATTAAAGCTAAATCAGTAAACTGCTCGAAATCGATCAATACAATTTTGAAACAACTTTTCAAAACGGATAGTTGCAAAGAAAAAGAAAATCTTATCTTACTATTTATTTATGATATTTGAAATATTTACCCGCAATGAGTATATCAAATAGATATAACGTTGAATTAATAGTTGGAACACATTGTACAGCAGACGCGTTTCGACATCGTTTTTAACATTAACTTGCTATTCAACGCATACTATCGACACTCTTGATTTTGTTTCGAATGAAAATGCTGCGTTACGAAATATCGACTATACAATCGTGAATATAAAGAAAAAAGGTAAAATCATTGAAGTATAACGAAACGAACGAAAGCGTATGTGCTTCTATTTTTCGTTGTATATCATATAGATGATCAAATAGGTGACTCATCCTACATGTTTGCTTTTATGATGAATATGACTCTTGGATATCGGTAAATCCATGATATTCTTAGAAAATATATCAAGCAATTATATTGTATGAAATTGTAAAATGATGGCAATCAGTTAGATCCTAGTTTTAAATAAAAACAGAGCATGTGTTATTTTTGATAAATATAACATTTTCATATTGACTCCTTTATTCCTTCTTTTTCTGTAAAATAGATGTCCTTAGTGAACGACTACTACTTTAACCTTCTTTTGTATTATAATTAAGACCTGATTCACGTAAAGCTACAGATCTTCTAAAAAAATATATAGTTAAAAATTGTCGGTATAGTCAAAGGCCTTTAGAATAGCTACAAATAGTTTCGCAGAAGATATAGATCCACTGCGTCCTGTATGAATTTTATTCTATCAAATAAATTGACGAGTTTTTAAAAACATCTATCATATACTCTCTTCCTTATAGATCTCTGACACTTGTTGAATCTTGATATGAACACAAAAGAGTTTGTCAGATTTAAGGAATAGGCAGAAGTCTAATCCGAGATATGCAAAAAGGACTCTTTTTAGCATAATCAAAGATATTTAAATGATTTGAAGAAAAATATTTAAATTTCAACTACAAAATAATAACTTCTGATACTGATCACAAGATTAGCTGACGAGGGAACCGTCGCAACTGTCCAATCGCTTTTCAGTTCGGGTCCCGTGCATAAAGTAGACCCCAGTAAGGTATGAAAAACCCCAAAAGGATAAGGGCCGCTAGGCCTTCTGTCCCGAGTTATAGGCAATATATTGAAATTTTAGCCTATGACAAGGTATGTAGAAATAAATCGAATGGCGGTATTTCGACCTGAGATTTTGTCCACAGTGAGGTCTATATGTGACTAGAATACCCTGAAAATTTCAGCTAAAAAGAACGTTTCCTTCTCGAGATATTAAAGTCTCAGAAAATCACCTATATCCCACGAAAGACACTAGAATTTTCTGTTTTTTAGACTGTAATATCTCGAGAAGGAAACGTTCTTTTTAGCTGAAATTTTCAGGGTATTCTAGTCACATATAGACCTCACTGTGGACAAAATCTCAGGTCGAAATACCGCCATTCGATTTATTTCTACATACCCTGTCACAGGCTAAAATTTCAGTATATTGCCTATACAGTGGCGGATCTAGGATTTTGGAAGGGGGGGGGGCGATTTTTCTTTTTGAGTGTGGAGGGGCAATACCTCGGGATGGGGAGGGGGATTTTTTTGTTTTTGAGTATGGGAGAGCGATACCTCGGGAGGGGGTGGGTGATTTTTTTGTTTTTGAGTATGGAGGAGCGATACCTGGGGAGGAGGTGGGGGATTTTTTTTTTGAGTATGGAGGGGGGGGCGATTTTGGTTAAAAGCTATTTTTTAAGTCCAACCGAAGTAGTGTGAACCTATTTTTTCGTTCATTTTTGCTGTAAGAAATCAAAAAAAATCCGGAAGTGGGGGCGATCGCCCCCCCCCCCCTTAAATCCGCCACTGTGCCTATAACTCGGGACAGAAGGCCTAGCGGCCCTTATCCTTTTGGGATTTTTCATACCTTACTGGGGTCTACTTTATGCACGGGACCCGAACTGAAAAGCGATTGGACAGTTGGGACGGTTCCCTCGTGAGATCTTATTTTTCTGAATAAAACAGAAGTCGATATTATATATATCATTCTGCATCAAGTTTTGATATTGAGTTCAATAAATTCTTAAATAAGTTAAGATAAATACCGTTCAACTTTATATGATATCTCATTTTCTAACTAAAAATTCACTCTCATTTCTATTAAATTTATAAAAATGAAAATAATTTCGTTTTTAAATTGTTTACAATGACTTAATAGAAAGAAATCTAGCATAATTATATTACAATATTTTCGATTTTGAAAATAATAATGTATGAAAAATAATAATGAAAACATGAAATTTAATTCAAATTTAAATAGACGAAAATAAATGTAGTTATAACTTCATTTTATTTATAATTTCTGGTTGATAATGATCGATAAGGATCGAAAATTTCCATTATTATTACTAAAATATAAGATTTTCATTACATATTCTACATTTATTTCTTCTATTTAAATTCGATTTTGATGCCATAATTTTTGAAGAGCTACCTTTATTTGCGATATATCCATATAGGTCATTTAGCTTATGAAAAACGAGTCCGCGTATCTACTAAGAGAAAAACTAAGCATACCAGCTATGTAACAATTATATAATAAGAAGTAAATACAGAATTTCTTTGATTCTATGTATCAATTTTATTTTTTTCAAATTAAACGAAATAAAGTACAATTGTACAAGAAAATGACAACCTTGAAATAAAGTTTTTGTTCTGAATGAACCGCTATAATACGACGGATATATATTCTTGGTGGTAGAAGAAGATTATATAAAATCAATTGATAAATGTTCAGACATTCATATTATAATACTTATATTTAGAAGTGGAAGTCGTACAGTTTAGCCGTCGATGTTAATCAACTGATTAATTTGTAACTCAATTCTTAATGATTCTTACTAAAGTGGATATATGGTGTAGTAGAAAATTCTGATAGAATCTTTCGAGATTTAAACGTTTTATTAGATTCTTCTCTGACTTTCGAATAACCTGATTCTGTATCAATAACGATTTTTCGTATGCTTATGCTCCTGTTAAATTTCTGAGAGTTCTTAGTCCAATTACTGAGCTTTTCATCACTAATTTGATTATAGTGTGAAGGTGAGAATGATCATTGGTAGGTATTGCATATATAACCCTCAAACTCAATAAATGAGCAACATTTATTATCGTCTCTATAGTTGCTGTACCTTTTTTCTCTCATTTATTTTCGATATTACTCAAAGATATATATCAAAATATTAGTTTTCTATATTTACCATGTTCTACTTTGTTGATTTATGAAACAAATTCATTATACCAGTTGCATTGTAAAGTAAGTTATATTTTTATTTTTCATATTAGAGATGCGACATTTAAAGCTTCACGAGACAAATTTCTTAATGCGATCTTACTATATTTCGATCCAGCAGAATTGTCGACAAGCCATCAGGCCATCTGATATTTGTAATTTTTCTGCTCTATAAGTTGGATCTCTTTCAAAAACAACAAGCTATTCTCATAGACTATAACAGCAGATTATAAGTTATCATCAACCACCTCAAAGAGATCTATCGTTTTTTTAAATATTACTAATCTGTTAGAATACGACAATGATCTCAGGCAAACAAGCGAATGACAAAATATTTATACTCGTCTTCTGAATAGATATGTAAACGAATATATTTTAATAAAATACATTTACTATCTACGGTCTTTGTTATTTATATACTAATATATTTTATTATAATTATTATCTTCTTCAAAAGGGTGGAATTTTTGTAAAAAAACTGTTGATTTTAGTATCATTGCTGTTCATAGTCATTACTACTTAGCAAAAGCAAATCTAAATGAGAATTATAACCTGCCTGGACGAGTTGATTAATTCTTTGAGACGTAATAAAAGATCATCGAAAACAATTCATTAGTTCTAAATAGACTATCAGATGTAGTTTTTAATGTTGATTATTGTAACGAAAAATGGCTGAAAGAGAAGACTATAGAGATGGTGGTGATAATGCATCAACTGTGTGGCTGTAGCTTTATGAAAGATATAAGATGGAAATGCAGCCTACACTCATCATATACGGTAAAAGTATATGTACTAGTCTAACAAGGATATATCGTGTATATCGATAAAGGAGTTATAACAGAATAATAAGAATAATAAAATAAGGACACTATTGAAGGATATATCGAAGAGACCGACTGTACGGTTACGAAACAAAGGATAGACTACTATAAGGACACATACAAACAAAAGAATGAAGGAGAAGTGCCAATATCCGCACAATTATGAATCTGACGTTGATTTCCTACGAAAATAACTTTTTCAAATCAAAAAAATCGAATACTAAACTTTCTGAAAATCTTATTTTGGATTTTTGTAGATAAAAGGCAATTCTTGGACCATTTCAAATTTTAAGTTCTAAATTTACTTCTTAGAATATGAGCTTCCACAAGAACGTACTAGTCTCATGCTTTGATAGAAAGCTTAAAAGTATCGACAGGTCTAATATTCGAAAAAAATGAAATCATTCTGGATATGTTAAATTTCTTAAAATTGATCAAGATAGAAATATCACGGCAATACTTTTGAACGAGTCATCTATTTAGTCTCTCGTACGCGAACTAGTTCATTCCCTACTTTTTATGATTTTTTTATCTAGCAAAATGCGTTAAGTATCTGATTTCGATGTGACGATGAAATAATTTTTTTATTTATAAGGGTAATTTGCATATACTACGCGTTTCATTACCGATTTGTTTCTGAATGAGATGTGTCTATTTATTTAAGAATTCTTTTTGAAAGCCTAACCGGCAAAATATATCTCCACTGAAAATCATAACACGAATTATAGTAGATAATTATCGTATTAAAATAAATCAATTTTATATGCAGTAAGATATGAAATACTTTGTTTCGTATCATCTCTAATACACAGCTCTTATATTCACCAATGCATTTAAATAGATTATACAACATAATGGTAAGTCAATATCTTTCTTTTGAATTATTTCGAATATTCTCTACTAAAATTCGAGATTCTTCTAATTTATTTTTTTAAAAAATATTTATAACAATTCACTACAATAATATAACATAGAAAAAACTATGTAAAAAATTATTTATTAGCTTTTATTTTACTATAATAAGATAAAATCAATGGTTGATTATTTATTTGATATTTATCAGCATTGTTCATAACTTCATCAACTTGTTCAGTATTTGTAAAAGATAAAAATGCATATCTAAATCATAAAGAAAATGTTAATAATTAAAATATTTTAAATCGAAATATTTACCCAAATAAAATTTTCTGATTTCTATTTGATTTTTGAACAATTTTTGGTGGAATATATTTAATTTGATTTGAATTAGAAAATAAATTCTTTAAATCATTTTCAGTAACATTTTCAGGTATTTTTTTAACCACAATATTCCAATTTTCATTAACTTTATTTTCATTTGAAAGTTCATCGAGATTTTTAACAAATTCTATTTGACAATTGGATCCAAACGGTAAAGAACTAATTACTCGTTTTCGATTATATTCAGCTTGAAGATTTGTACGATGAAATATAAATGCGTAATTAAGATATGGTGGTAATTGACTTTGTTTGAAAATAATTTTTGTTGAACCAATAAAATAATTTCGAAGATCAATTTTTGTTATTTGTTTATTTAAATTTGATAAATATAAGATTTTCTTTAGATCTATTTCACATTGATTATTGTTCTTTTTTATGATAAATTCATTGTCATTTGTTATTCTCTATTTATTATGCAGATTTTAAATATAAAAGAATGAGTAAAATATGTAAACTTACTGATAATTTCTTATTTTTTAAATCAATTTCTTCATTTATTGATTGTTCATTAGATGATGATGATAATGGTATATCAAGAATATTTAATATTTGTTCAGAAGTTAAAGATACAGATTGATTATTATCTATGCGAATATCTTCTGATGAAAATAATTCATTAAAATCAGTTTGATTATGAATTTGTGTAAATGTCATTGATGTATTCGAAGTATCCATTAAAAAATCTTCTCTAAATATTCAATTTATTTATTTCTTTGCATCAATCTTTCAAATAGAAACTTACTCATTAATATTAATAAGAAATGATGTATTTTTATCTAATGTAGAATCTTCATCTAAATAAATAAATAAATAAATTTTTTAAAAATATTTTTAAATAAAAAGAAATTACTTTGATGAATATTGAGTTGAAGATATTTTTGAATATATCCTTGAATTGTTTCATCATTATATAAATTCATATCAATTGATTGATCTTGATTTGAACTTGAAGATAATTTACATTGACATAATGAAGAATTTACAGTAAATTCATTATAAAAACAAGATGGTAAACCAAAATGAATTGATTCACATAGGATTTCATCTTGACTAAAACTTTGTGAAAGAATTCCTCCAGATAAAATAAGAATTTCATTTTGATTTTGAATTATTCTTTTATATTTTATTTCATATTTTTGAAATAATAATGGATCAATTAATATTTGATCATGTTCCAAACATATTGATGAATGATCTTCTTTAAATAAAATTTCAAATTTTTTTCTTTCTTCTGATGGAATTATATACCAATAGCGAATCCCACCTTCATGATGATAATTTAATTGACAAAGATTTTGTTTATTTGATGATAAAGGAAATATTGCAGCAGGTCCATGTGCTTTGATTAATGTTGAAGAATATTGATTACAAAATTCTTTTCCAGATAATTTCAAAAGTGATTGAAAAGGTAATTGATGAAAATCAAATTGATCACGTTGAACACGTTTTAAAAATAATGATTGTGAATTAATTTGAGAAATACTTGAGATATGTTGTGTATTTGAACCATTTGGTAATAATAACCAAAACATTTCATCATTTATTAAATTATTTTCTTTTGGAATTTCTTTATTTTCTTTCAATGAATTTGTTTTTATTGAGTAAATGAAATTTTCCTTATCAATTTGTTTAACTTGTTGAATTGTTGAACATAATGGAACATTTATTGGTGTTTTTTTTAATAGATTTTTAAAATTTGATGTTGGAATTAATTTTATTGCACCATTTTCTTTTAATAATGGTTCATTTTGATAAAGATATTTTAATAAATCTTTCATTTCATTATCTTTTATTTCAATTGTTGGAATATCAAATGATTGGGTGGACATTTTTTTATTTCGAATCAGTAGAAAAACAAGCCTTGCTTTTTCTTACTTGGTAATTATGGATAATCAAATGTGTTCGTTAGAAAATGTTTTCTTTTTCTCTTTTTCTTATGTGATTGATAACTAAATGCGCGTACAGGTAAGGTTACATTTTTATTCGAATCAAGCAGATCAAAATTATTTACTTTAATATTTTATTGAAGATTACTCCATTGACAAATTCGAAGATTAAAATAAATTTAATAATAAGCGAATTTAAAATTCATGAAAATATCATTTTTTTTTCTTTTAAAAACACATTTCTTAATTATTTATCAAAAAATTATATTTTTATTCAGTCATCTAATGATGTCAAAAAGGTAATTTCGTTTCTTTTTTTCTTGTGACCAAGAACGTTGGATACATACTTATTTCTTCTCATATACATTATACGAAATAACAAAAAAAAAAAAGATATTCTTTTCGTTTCGTTGATAATATTTATTTGCTTTTGTGACCTTGAATAAAAGTATTCGTATCATGTTAGTTTATCTAATTTATCATAGAAGAAGAAGAAGAAAAGAAAAGAAAAACATTGATTTTGTCATGATTTAAATGAGAGGTAGGACGAAAGTACTTGAACTGATTGTACTTTTTCAGATAAAACGTACAATTACAAATATTTTGAAGACGTACTTGCTATTTGTTCCTCACAATTTTTAATAATATCTTATTTGGTAATGAAAATACGTTGATTTCATTAAGCTTTGACTGTTTTAAATTATCCTGCAGTGATCATCTTGAGATTATGACATCTGATGTGTGGAGATGTATGAAAATATTAAATATACTTGTAAACTAAAACCATAGATAAAGATTACTGCAGACGTTTGAAATATATGAGTAATTTGCTAGAAAATCATATCATGTTACATAAACAAAGAAAAAACTAGAATCATAGTAGATGCACAAAAAAAAGTTAGCTTAATGTTCTATTTTGGTCACGGTAATAGATTATAATATAACGATATAGGGACCGGTCCAATATAGAATTGTTATGTAAACAATATTTACTCATCTCATTAGACAATGTCTTTTGCGTTCGCTAGATTTATTCTCACTGTTATAATTACAAATACATATCATGAGAGAATATCAAATAAAACACATTGTAAACTATCAGTGCATTACAATAATCAGATATGATAATCTTATCTCTCATGTTCAAGTAAAAAAGTACTTGTACTTGTCCTACTTCTGAATTAAATGTAAAAAAAAAAGTAAAAATATTTTATTTAAAAAAAATGAGTAAAGATCCACATGTAAATGCAAACTAATGATCAAAATTCTTTTCTGGAGAAAAATATTTCAATTGATTTCAATTAATTTCAAAATGAAATTTTGTTGGATGCCTAACTGATTTATTTAAAAAAAGACATAAAAAAGAAAGAATTCAATTGAATGATTTAGATAAAATACCTTCAAATTTTAAATCATCAAAACTAACGTTTACTTCAAGCAACAACAATAAATAATTCAATGGAAATTTGATTCTTTCCGATTTTTATTTTTAATTAAAATAAACTTTTCTTCTTATTTCATCGAAAACAAATCTCTAATTTAAAAACAAGAAATTTTAAATCTATATCAACCATTATTATTAATAGATTTAATAGATTGTTTTTAACCATGTTCACAAATATTATTATTTTCAAACATGGCTTTATACTATGACAATATTTTTTCTTTTTTTTTATCGACGTTTTATATCTAATAAAGTAATTGGGTTTTTTCACTTATTTTTTTCATCTAAACGCTTTTTATTTCTTCAAAAGTGTATTATCATTTATTAAAATTATCATTACAAATGCGTATTGTTTATCAAGGTTTACTTTTTCACAAAGTAATTTAACTTTTAATAAATCTACTTACTCAATTTCTTTTCCGCTCTATTGGTTTCTTTCCGTTCTCTTTTTACCTTCGAATAAGATGGTGAATCGAATCTCGTGTCTATCTCAATAATAACTCAAGTTACTTTTTCGTTCTCTAATCTATAGTATACAATAATGTGAGAGGTAACAGAACGAAATGCCCACATGTTTGTCTCGTATTCGTATCTATTCAGTTCTCTCGTATAAAACCAATGAAAATATTTTTTAATAGTTGACATGTCGCCAAAAGAAGTCAATAGAGAAGATAACGCTGATTCATTGAATGAAATGAATCTTTCGAATCCACAAGTTCTCATGAAGAAAAGTGACTGACGATAAACTGAATCGTGAATAGCTATATAATACATAAGGAAAACTATGCGATAGACAACAATTAACAAGGCAAACAAACACAAACTCGCTGATCATAAAATCAAAAACATAGAAGGATCTGCGTACAAAATTTGCAGATGTTGTACTGATTGCTATGAAACAGAAAATAAACAAGAAGCAAGGAAAACGAGTTATGTCGTAGCAAAGAAATTCAAAACTTTCTAATCTAACTCTGATAAATCTTTTCGTCTTTTATATTTTAACAAAAAAAACATCATGTTATGGAATAGAAGACTCAAAAATATCGAATACAAAGTAGATGACACATTAGATATAATCTAGTGTCTAAGAAAGAAGTAAAAGAAACTGTTTTTATATACAGTTCGAATTTGTTAAAAAATTTCTATTTTTGAATTCTTCGATAATATAAGATTTTTATTAAAATATGTTCTATATAATGAATTAATTCTCAATTCTAGTTAAAATAAAAGAGAAAATGAATTAATAATAATCTAATTAATAAGAAAGTCAGTTTCTTTAGTTGAGTTTTTTTTATGAATTTTCGAATTAAACAAATCGAATATTGTTGTAAAAATATTTTCAATGAAAATTTTCAAATCGAAGAAAGCGAAACAATTCATTAAAAACTTACATAAATATCGGAGATATTTCTAATATATAGTTTGTTCATTATTTGAAGAATTGTTATAATCATAAAGAATATAACTAAATCATTTCAGTTTCTCCACTAAAATATAAAGAAAATATTGTTGAAAAACTTTTTTTAAGACTTTCTCTTTCACATTTAACATAACATTCAACAAAATTCTCTACAATAAAATCCAATTGTTTTTTCTCAAAGAAATAAAATAATAGAGAAAAAAGTTAAAGATTTTTTAAAACAAAATCACTCAACCATTTCTACACGTTCTATTGAGATGAAAATGCGACACAGTGACTCTTATTTAACATTCGCTTGTTCACCACGAACATATATACATGTTCGTGTCCGATAACGCGAATGTTGAATAAGGATTAATACGATCGAACTCTCATACACACGTAATTGCGACGCAGTCATGCGTGATTACAATGAAAATATCGTAGTTAGACGAAGGGAGAATGAAAAAAACTTATAGTTGTGATAAATAAATTACATCTCCTCAAAGTTCTGTCACATATTCACATGACAATCCACTGTCGATTGATCTTGATATTGTGAGAGAAACAATGTCAGTTCGATATCATTTTTCTCTTTATTCAAAAATGTTATTACTGAAGAAATAAAATTATTTAAATGATCACTCGAACAAGTTTTCATCAGAATAATCTCATATGACTTTGATTGTTTCAAAAAAAACAATATTATTACAGTTGTTTCGTTACATTTTCACGAATTAATGAAAAAAGATTTTAACAATATAAAACTGATTAGTTTGAATTATTCGTAGAGTTAGTCATAATATCTATCATATTAGCACAACTCTACTACAACAGTAGGCATAAGAACAGAAAGCATATTTCTAGTCTTGATTAAAAATAATTCGACGGACGTCACTGTTATTTAGAAAAAATCGTTTGCATAAAACATTGTGCTTATTTGTATTAATATGATTTCTCAATGTGTTTATCTTACTAAATTGTATTAACATGGAATATTATGTCATTAAAGAATTTTCAACCTCAATGATTACCTTATGAAATTGTCGAATTGATTTTATTTGCCATTCTTTCTCTACTACTAAACTTTTATTATTGTAAAGATAATCATAGTCGAAAACGATCAAGTATACTTTTCAATTGATAAAACTCTATCCGAGATATTTTTTTTCTATTGCAATTTACATTGAGAAAATGTAAGAATATATCTCTAAGATAGAATCGACAGTTTCCATTTTTCTAATTTATTTTCAAATCTTTTAACATCAAACAATTTCAAATCTTCACAAACTGTATTGTTTTCAATTTGATAATGGTTATGATGATGAAAAAAGAAAAAGAATTGTTTAAAGTTTAATTGATTCAAACTATATATCTCAATTTATATATACGATGAAAAAATGTCTATATTCTAACTATTAGTTTTGAACAAATACGATCACATCAAGATTGAAAACGATATAAAACTTATGATTATATTTTTATGAAATATATTCTCAGGATTTATATTCGAGTTGTTTTTCATCTATATTTAATCTTGCTGTAGAAAATCAAATAATATACATACTCTCTATTTTCATTTCGTTGTCATATCAGACATTTTTTTATTAACGACATCAACAAATAATGATCATAATGACATTAATCTTCCTACTAACATATAAGTTTGCTCGATCGATAATAATTCTATAAACATCTATGCATATGTTTAATAGAAAGAAGAAAAACATACATTTCTCCTTCTACTTTTATAGATGCTTCACACAAACAAAACGAAATCCTAATACTCACTATGACAAAAAACATAATTGCTCAACTTGAATTTTCTCTGTGACATTCTGATTGTTGATATCATCAATTTGATTTTAACTTAAATATATATCGAGATTTGCAAAATTCTTATGTCAATTTTGTATCAATAAATGATTCACTTATGCTATTGAATCTAGTAAAGACATGAACGACAAAATTCTTCACCAAGTTCATCAATCCATTTATTTTCAATTAATAAAGAATACTCCAATAGAAGGAAATATTAAGAAAGAAAATTAAAAAATACCTATATGACAAGTATTTTAATCTGATGAAAAGGTAGAAATTATTTCTTAGATATACCAAAAAAAAAAATAAAACTAATTGATTATCTAACTTTAACCCGATGCATCAACATTATACCAAAATGTATCACTTCTTTTTTTTAATTTCAAATGACCGCCAACTCCAGGAAAAACTGTTGTACCACCTTGTTCGACATCACTTAATTAGAAATATTTATTATAATTATAGCAAATTACTAATAATATGCAATTAACTTACATAAGTTAACCATGTAGCAATGCGATTTGCTAGAAAATAAAAATTATTATAGAATTTCTCATATAGAATTTCAACTCATCAGCATTAAGACCTGAAAAAGCATCCTTCTCGGATTTCTAAATTTAACTTTTTTTGCTAAATTAAATAAATGAATATTCATAAGTTACTCGTTCAAAATCAATATGTGATTCATAATGACCATCAACACCATAATTTGCAATCGAGTTATTTTATTTTTCTGTTTTCTAATTATTCACATATCCGAAGATCTTCAGCTGTTATCATACTCATGTTTGTTACACCTTCAATTAATCGAGATAAAAGAGAAACAACTGGTAAATCTTCATTACTTGACTAACCACTAAAAATAAAATCAAAATCAAACTTGAAATTAAATCGATATTTGCAGATAAACAAACATATAAGACAATAAATATAAGTAAGATCAATTAATAATGACGAAAACATTTGCAATTTAAGAAGCAAAAGCAACATTTGCTTCAACTCACATGTTCTTGTTTTCATATTTTAGACATTTGTATAATCGCTCTGTTTGGCTACAAACATATTTATAAATAATTATCTTAGATTAAATATTTATGAAATAGTGTTGAAAATAAAGAAAGATTCTATTTAATATCATATGAAATATACATAATTTAGTCTGATAGACTCGAATCTTCATCGAAACAATTTTCTTCATGATATTTATGTTTTAAATCTCGAAAAAATGTTTATAGATTCATTGAATAAATTATCTCTATTCTTCTCTCATTGAGATTTTTTTCATAAACCCTTCGTATTCATTGAAGTTTTGTATATATAATCTGCATTGAACAAATATAATAAAAAAATAAATTCAAATATGAATAATTTAGGAAATGATATTCGATTTTATTTATTTAAAATCAACATTATTTACAGCGAATGATTGTTTTTGAGAAAAACGTTCGAAAATATCTCTATAGATCTTTTATTTTACAGAATAGAAACAACATTCAGCTATATACTCAACAACAAATAAAATCATCCGAACAATAAATAGATCTTTTATTTTCAGTACCCCTTACTAATTTTATAATTAGCTGCTTTAGAAGTATCATTTACAAAAATGTGAACGACAGCACGTTGTATTTGTAAAGAGTACGAATTTTATTTCTAGTGGATTTTCTAATATTTCTTATTTCGATGTATATAGAAGATACTCTTGATGAAGAAAGTCATTTGATTTCTTCAACATCTTAATTACTAACAAGATCATGAAAAAGAAAAATAGTTGGTTGATCTAATAATTGTTCTTCTTTAACAACACATAATATAAGAGATGGATGAGGTTATTATGACAATAACGGCAAAATAATTTAGCTTAACGTTTTGAACTTAACTAGATAAAGTAAAATTCTACAAAGACTGTTTCGAATATATTTTTCATTTTAGTAATGTTTCATCGTGTCGATAAAGTTTTGTCATATATTTCACGTTCTTCGAAATAATCATCGAGTCTTGTATTATTTATTTTATAAGTTTTCGTTTATGAAACTGTTGGAAGTTATTTTAAATTTTGTTTTTCATTCGTATCCATATTACCTTTGCCTTCTTGTTTAGTTAATCTTCGATTTTTTCTAATAATTTCATAATAAATTTTTCTATTTATTATCATGAACATGAGACGGAGCTGGAGAAATTCAAATATATTTTATTTTTAATGAAAAGAACTTCAATGTTTTTTACCAATTATAAGCATTTCAGTTAATGATAAAGCATGTTCAATATTTCCTTGCTAAAAATATGAAATTTAATTGAGAATAAAGAGAGAAAAAAAGAAAATTCTTTTCTTTTACTTATGATGTTGTATAAACAAGATAATCTAAAATATGAATTTTATTTCTAGATATTTTATTAGTTTATTTATTTAAATGATTGCAAATGCTTGCATCGATATGAATTTCTAATAAAAACTTCCATTTGTACATGCAACACGTCTCAAATCATAACATTCCAAAGCTAGAAGGAAATAAATTAGAGAAAAATCGATAAAGAAATTTTTATTTGACTAATCACTCAATTGTTTTTATTTAATTTTTTTTGATTATTTCACCATTTGCTACTTGATTTCTATTTTATTTTTATATATCGCGTAAACGCATTAGTCCAATATTGGATTCGATTTTATTTTCAATATGAAAAATATTTCCCCAAAACAATATATTATTAGTCATTTACCTCTTTAATCTTCAAATGATGGGAATAAAACATTAGGAACGAATTTTTGTAAAAAATCTAGAAAAAATATTCATTGATGATTAAACTAAATTATTTATACAGGCAGGTAAGAATTCTTCGATATTATACCATTCGAGTGTTAAATCTTTAATAAATAAATATGAATTAACTCAATGACCAAGATAATATTCTTCATTTCCTTCCACTTCTCCAATTTCATATTTAATTACATTTCTATATATGAATCTATTTTAATAATTACTTTTCTATCTCATCGAATCGTTCATATTCTTCTTTTAAATATATTTCGAACGTTTTTTCCCAATAATATTTCACTTTTTAATAATTGAATTAAATGTCTTATTGAATATGAAATAACAACAAAATAATATGAAGAGAACGAACATTGGTATAATTATCAAACAAGTTTAACAAAGATAATTAAATGAGAAATATTAAGTTTAAATTCAAAGAAAACAAAAGAATAGATTTTCAACATTATTAAATCGTAGGAACTCTTTTATGAAATATTTGTCTAATTTCAATGTTTTTCTCATATGAATCAGTCAGATTTTATTCGTTAGACACTTCCCAAATCATTTAAATAAGGAAATATATATACAATGCAAAAAAAACAAAAATGAATTTTAATGAGAAGACTGTAAATGTTCTGACGATAGAAAAATATAGTGAAGACTAAAGAAAAAGAAATCAAATGAATTTCTACATAGTATAGACATATTTTCGAGCTTACTCAAATAATTATTATATGAGTCGATATTTCATTCTTGTTAAGAACATCAACAATTCGAAAGGTTTCATTTCGTCGTTTTATTTCAAAGTAATAGTCAAGCTTTGAATCTATAATTAAACTTATTGTCAATACAAGATTATGAAAAAAAGGAGAAAAATATCAACGCATATCTGTTTTTTTCTTTTCTCTTTTTCTTCAACCATGAAGCAACATTATGATGAATTGAAATACATTTTTTGTCTTAAATTGCAACACTTATCAATAGTTGCAACAGAACGAAAAGAAAAATGACGTTATTTTGTGCTCATAATAAGTTTGTATAGTGATCAAAAGTATCATTTTTACTTTAAAATAAAATAAAATAAAATAATCTACGGAATTACTTTATTTTCTTATATCTCATTGAATAATATAGAAATTAAATAAATAGATATTTAATTAAAAGATTATCTAATCTATCTCCACATTGTTCATACATTCAAATGTTATTCAATCCAAAATGTTATATGAGATTCTACTAATTCTTCTATCCGTTAGTTAATCTAAAGGTGAAAAAGAAAGAAAAATATGTATTATTATAGGTTGGATTCTATAGAGATACAGATACGAACAAACATACATAAATATAGAGAAATTTCATCTCATTTACTTTTCTTTATCAAATTAATCTATATTAATAAAAAGATTTTTCTTTTATAAAAACATTTTTTTTTATCGAAAATTTTAACCAAAATAATTCGAGATGTTTTACATTGATCTCTTGTTTTTTATGAAAAACTCTATGATAATAATCAATGAAGATAATTAACATTTTGAAATAGAAAATAAAATTGATGAAACATTCTAACAAAGAATAAGATATACAGATTACTTTGATCTTGTTCGAATATTTATTTTATTGGAATTGCAACGACGGGTGGGTGAGGTAGTGTTACCAGAGTTTTCAATAGCAGTTGTACACAGCATAAGCAAAATATGCTGTACAACTACAATTTTTTATTTACGCTCTGATTTACAATTTGCTCGAAAAGCAGAGTGTACGGTGCACATTTTGCGAAAATGATTTACAATTTGATTCTAAAATTTTTGCATTTGAAAGTATTTCTACAGTAACTTTTATGTATATTGCGCACTCTTTTTTCTCACATATGTTTTTTGTAAATGAATATATCAGATTATGAAATGATATGCTTATTTATCACTCACATGTTTGGTATTTAACAAGTATTTATATAAAGTACTCATGAAGAAAGTAGAATTATTTCTGTTTTTTACATTGGAAAAACGTCATAAGTACACTTTGCAGGTAAAAGGAAGGTGTACACTTACGCTTTGTCTACCTGAACAAAGCGTACCAATACGTTTTGTTCGAGCTTTCTATTGGAAACTCTGAATGTTACCACTATCCTCGACATATTATTCTATTATCCGTTTGTGTTCATATCATACAACTTCATGTATTATAAATAAGAACACAAAGACGAGGGAATGAAAAGAATAAAATACAGATTAGTTTGTTTATTAATATACTATTTCTATGGAGATGAAAAATATTTATCAATAAATAGAAACTTTTCTATAGTAGAAATTGAAAAGTTTGATGATTCATAAATGAATAATCGTAGGAAGATTTGCTCAATAATTTTTTGTTATACTAATTATAAAATTTGAATAGAATATAGACTCTATTGAATATAGGTGAAAGATTGTTTTTTTAAATAATTTAATCGATTTGAATGGAAATGAAGATGGTTTTCTTAATCTAGACTATTTAATGAAAAGATAATTTTATGATAAAACAAAAAACAAATTGCTTTGATGTTATTGTTTAGAAATCAAGACATCTTATTGTTTAAATTCAGTTATTTTCAATGAGAATTTAAAATCTTTTCATTTTATCATCTAAATGAAAGTAAAGGAGATGTGAAGATTCTATTCATAATTATTTGTTTTTTTAAATCTTAATTTTATATTTTCCTCTTAAGAATGAAAAGAATAGTCGCGATAGCATATCTAGAAAATATGGAACCTATCAGAATAAAAACTAATCAATGATATAAATATGAGTAACTATATTTGATTTCAATTAATATTTTCCATTTTCTCAATAATATTCATAGAATGAAGATATCTAAGAACATTTTTAAGAGAGAGAGAATGAATTCTTTAAATTTAATATCGATCAAATTCAATATTAATAATTGATCAGAAGAATAAATATTATTATATTCACTTTCTTAACTAATTAATAATGCTCAAAAAAAAGAAAAAGAAAATAATTTTTCTTTAATTTAAAAATCAATTTCTAATAAATTTTATTATTTTCACTGATTTTCATTTCACAGTTGTCAACTAGATTTTAATTCCAGATCAAACTCTGAACCTGTTTTCTTAATTGGATTTAATTATTAAATAAAATTAATCAGAAGATATTCTCATTGTTTTTTAATATTTACCATAATGCTCATTTATATCTTTATTCAATAAAGACAAGATTAATTTCTCTCTTAAGAAGCATTTATTTAAATTTGGTTTTCTAGATAAAAAGCTATTCGATAAGAAAAATGATGAGAATTATTTCAATTGAAAAAGCATTTTATAGTTTGAAGTATAATCATACGCAGTATTCAATAAAATCAGAATAAATAATAATTAACTTCAAAATTAGTATTCAGACATACTTCTATTGAAATTCTAACCTTATTAGATTAATCTGAAATCGTCGATAAAGAAATTAACAGTTCAAACCAGAATCTATTATTCGTTTTTATTTATTTTTCCGTTCTACGTCAAATCTTCTATATATTAAAATAATTTGTTCGATTAAAGAAAAAAAGAATAAGATTATTTGTTCATATGTGATCTATTTGTTGAGAAGATTTGAGAAAATATTCATGTTTCATCATGTTTTTAATAAAACCAACAAAATCTCATATACACCATCTTGATATCAGAAGAATTTCTCTTCAATATCTTATCGAATCAAATTTTAGATCATTTTCCGATGGATTATCGACATTGGTATTTTCGAGAATTTATTCATTAAAGACCTAGAGAAATCAACTTGAATCAATTTTTTATTTTTTAATAAAATTAAAAACTTCCGAATTGAATCAGAATTAAATTGTTAGTCAATGAGTAATGGAATTACTCGAACGATTTCACGATTATAATAAAGGACGCGTAGTAAGTAATTTGTTTTTCAGTTTTCATCATAGTAACTAATAGTATGAAAATCGATTTAAGATATATTCGTATTGTTTTTAAACTAAATAGATCAAATTCAATGCTATCTTTAATAGTTATCTATTAAACTCTATTCTTAAAACAAAAAGTTGTATCATATATTCATACAGGATTTCAGAGAAGAGTACATAATTGTGCAAGTATATGACTAAATAATTCTTTTCCTCAAATCAGAATATACATGAGTTATTATATATATATATATATGCTTTTGAAGATTGATTTTTTAATAGTTAGTTGATAATCATGATTACGAGCACAAATTGGTCTTATTAGTCAAGAATCAGCTCTTATGTTGGGTCTTACTATTGTCGAAAATATATCATATGGCTGTTCATCACATACATTTACTTATGAAGATATCATTAATGCAGCTAGGCGAGCTCATTGTCATAATTTTATAGAAGCATTACCAATGGTATGTTTTACTCCGTTTTACATACTTTAAAAACTACAATTTTTATCTATATGACATGTTGAACTTTGAAAACAGGCTGCTTTATAATAAAAAAATGATTATTTTATAAAATTTTAGGGCTATGATACACCTGTAGGATTGAATGGAACTTCATTTTTATCTGGAGATCAAAAACAGCGTATTGCTATTGCACGAGCTCTTTTTCGTAATCCAAAATTTTTATTACTTGATGAAGCAACAAGTGCGTTGGATGTACATAATGAAAAGGTATATAAAATTTGTTTGTCTATTTCTTATAAAATACAAATTAACGAAATATTAGATCGTATATAATATTTGATTCTATTATTTATCTCTTGTTGAAACTTAATAATGTAATTCATAGTAGAGAGTTGAGAAATTCGACACTACTGAATAATTAGAAAGCAATTAATAGTCAAAAAATTTACATATTATTTCTAATTTTTTTCAGCTTGTTGAAGAATCGTTGAATGTTGCACGGCAAGATAATCCATCACGAACTGTTATTATTGTTGCACATCGTCTTTCAACTATTCAATCATGTGATCTTATTTGTGTTCTTGGTCCTAATGGACGATTATTGGAAAGTAGTACACATGCAGAATTAATGGCACATGGCACTGCTTATCGTAGATTTGTACTTGATCATATGTGAGAAATAGAATGACTATAAACTTTATTCAAAATGATATCTCTCAGTCTTTGGCATAAAAATGGATTGAGATTTGTTAGTCTTTAATGTATAATATCATTTCTTAATTAAGAAAAAATTCATATTAATATTATTAAATGACAAAAATTTATTTTAAAAAATAAAGATAGCTCCATTAATCAAAGCCAAAGTGAATTAAGTCAAATAAAATCAAAAAACTAATTATGAATTAGAATGTTGCATAGTTTTTGGATTTTTTCTTATCGTTGAGAAGATCACGAATTTGAATTATATAGATTTATTTAATATTATAGAATGATTTATAAATAGAAAAGATCATCAAGTTTAGAAATAAATATTCTGTGGTCACTTGTCAAGAATTATATATTATTAATACAGAGTATCATGCAACAAAATAAGCGATAGAATTAAAAAGAAAGATTAATTTTGATATTTATATTAATGAATGTTTGCCACGACGGAGAACGAAATCACTTGAACTTATCACGAAGAAACCGCTAGATCATTCATTACACCCTTTTGGTTACCTTGTTGTCTACAACCTCATTCACACTTACAATTTATTCATATTCGTCCTAATTCTTGGGATTAGTCGTCGATTTCTTTTTCAATTAACTAACAAACTAAAATAAAAGTCAATATAGATACAAAAAAAATATTCATTTTACCTTATATTTCTATTCAAAAGTTTCTTTCTATTAATTTTGTCGCTTGAGATTATTCTTAATAGATTGAATATCTTATCTACTTTTGCTGAG
>CAJNOI010000316.1:63412-80393 GCA_905250115.1 Adineta steineri | reverse complement strand
TTGGCGTGAGGATAAAGCATACTTCCTGGCGATTATAGATCATATTTATTTGCAAAATGGCTTTACTAAGACTTTACAGCGACTGGAAATTCTATTTTCGAAATAAATAATTCTATAGATGTTCTCAATTGTCATCGTACAAATAAAAGATGTATTCGAATTTCTTGTATGATGAAAACTTACAAGTTAATGTTTTATCCAACAGAGTAAGAGATTGCCACATGGATAAATATTTGATAAACTTATATTCTCTTACCTGTTCTTTGCACGTTATTTATGACGGTGCAGGACAAAGATAAGAAGAAAAAAAATATTCTGTCAGCAAGACTGAAGAACGAACGATAGTTATTTTTTTCTCTGACATATTTTTTGAATATGAATAACAACGTACGACATGAATTCAGCATCATTGAAGATTTACCCAATGAATTATTCGTAGGAATTTTTTCTTATTTAAATGGAGTTGACACTGTGTTCGCATTTTTATCTCTTAATAATCGTTTTCAAAAATTACTTCGTAAATACTGTAAAGTATTTGATTTTAAATCATCAAGTAAACTTCAATTTGATACTATTTTCGATCAATATTCAACGAAAAGATGGAAATCTTTACAACTTTCCAATGACGATCAAACATCTGGACAAATTGAATATTGTTTTCAACGTTATCCACTTAGTGTTTATTTCACTCAACTTAAATCTTTATCCTTATTAAAACTGAAAACAAATAATTTATCAATTTTATCTGAACTTTCATTTCTGACAAATTTAACGTCATTAAAAATTGGATTTATATGCGGAGACATAATTTCTATGTATGATTTATCTGATCTTAAGCAACTTAAACGACTTGTTGTCACTTCATGTTTTAATACTCGTTGGACTAATGTAAGTTTATAAACAAAAAATAAAAATTATTGATATTATTTCTTTTCCGATTAGAAACTTTCTCAACTGGATACTCTTGAATATGTTATAATGCATTGTTGTTTAAACCCATTAGTATTAACATGGCCATCAAAATTAAAACATTTGAAAATTGTTCTTGAAAGTGCAGAGCATAACGAGTTACTACCTCAATCAATTTCGAATTTATCTGAATTAACTAACCTAGAAATTTATCAGAAAGAACAAGGATATACAATTCCGAATGGTCAACAATGGGAACAAATAATATCTTCATCATGTCCACTATTAAAAAATTTTAAATTCGTTTTTCAATTCCCATATCAATCATATATATCCAATCAAATAGAACAAATAATCGCATCGTTTTCGACACCATACTATGTAAATGAGAAGAAATGGATTGTTCGTTGTGACATATGGACTAGATATCGAGCAGGAATTCTTTATACGTTGCCATTTACTTTTAATCGTTTGAAATGTTCTTTCAATGGAAAAATTTTAACTTATCCGACCAATAATATTAATAGAAATATGTATGCATGTGTGAAAACATTGGTGATTGAATCATTTACAGATAATGAAGAGCATCTACCTGGACGAAGTATCTCTGAGTTAATATGTAATAATTATTTTATCTTCATCCAACACTTACATATAACAGATATTTATTCTGATAGAAAGAAGTCAGATAAAATGGAAAATTTATCGAAAAAATTTTCTATTCTATTGAAACATACACCTCATTTATATTCGTTGAACATACGTCTAAATGATCTACAATCGTTGACAAATAACTTCTCGAATATTTCTGTATGTAATCATCTATCACGTAAGATTCGTTCTTTGAAATTAAAATCAACTGTATCATCACCATCAAGTTTGAATGAAAGTGAAGTTGAACAAATAATACGAACTTTTGCCTTAAAATGTCAACATATATCCATATGTATTCCGATGTCATTTGACATTGTGGTTTCATTTTTACGAGACATGCAACAACTATATAGCTTACATGTCGTTACCGACGTAAAAAATAATGAGAAAATTACGCTAAAATGGTTGGAACAACAACAAATCGGCTTGAATTATACTAACTGTCATCTTATCAATGAAGAATATAATTATTATTTTTGGTTGGGAATACATTAAAGACACATATCTTTATCAAACTCTGTTTTCTTTTATACCGCTCAGGGTGTGGGTGGGTGAGTGTGTTAGACTATACTAAAACTCACACCCACCCCTACTCTAGGTAACAAAATTAACTGATGTAAAAGGGCTTTTATTTTTAAATCAATTATTAAATACTCAACGATATCAATGGTACGTGAGGAAATGGAAGAGAATCAGCATTCTTTCTGGCACACAATATAATAACCCATAACACAAGATTTAATTGAAAAGAAATTGTTTGTCAGGAAAAGAAAAAAAATATTCTCGAGCAGCGTTTACATGAAACACGTGTCGATAGAAACCTAAGAAAAGATGAAAAAAAAACTTTTTTTCTCTTTTTTTATTACATACATCATATATGATGGCAGCAAAACCAAAATTGTATGCTCGTAATTGTGCCAAGCAAAAAACTTTGTCTGTTCGAAACTTACCGAAACCAGATGTTCTTATTCTTCTCGATCCTGAATTTGATTCGCAAGAGATTCTTCATCTTCTAAAAAAACAACCTATACTCTGTCAAGTAATCAAATTATCAAGTATAAATTCTTTGGCTCGGTATTTTCAGTCACATAATAATAATACAAATCAAGTTGTTTATCTCATCTTATCATCTCCATATGCCGAACAGTTTGATGAATTAATGAGAACTGATGACGAATTTTGTACTTGCGAAATAGAAGTGTATACACTTTATTCATATAATGATTATTTTAACCGCGACGACGACGCTAATAATTTTATTGATCCTGAATGTCTTGCTAAATCGTTAAGAAATTCTCTCAATTCACGTCTTACATTAGATGATGTTGAATTATCCAGTCAGAGTGTATCGATGCAAACACCACGTTTTGCTTGGTTTCAATTTATGTTTTCTTTACTTTCACGTCTGGAACGATCTGATATTAGTATGAAAGAAATGATTCACACATTATGTGCTAAAGATATCGTATATCAATCGAAAGATATCAAGGAATTTGTCGAAACATATACAGCAGATCAAGCCATTCAATGGTGCATGAAAAAGTCATTTTATTTTTCTCACATTAACCGAATTTTACGTAGTAAAAATCTCAATGCTATTTTCACGAATCGAGCCATTATATATGATATTGAACAATGTCTTAGATTATTAAATAGTGAACAACAAGAAATCTTGAATCTTCTTTCACCGATGAAAGTTTATCATGGTCAGGCAAGTTCCAGACAAGAAATTGAATTTTGGGAATCGAATATTGGTACTATTGTAACTATGAATTCATTTCTTTCAACAAGTATGGATGAAGAAATCGCTTTTGCATTCGCAGAAACCTTCGATAATGAAGATAATGATGATGAAGCTACAGTACTCAAAATTTGGTTAGATAAAGAGAAAGTGCCTAAAGCGATTTTTGTGTATTTATATCATGAAGATTTTGAAATCGACGATTGTGAAATACTCTTTTCACTTCGAACTTTATTTCGTATAGATAAAGTCGAATATTGTCCTATTAAAGAAACATGGTATATCAATATGACTGTTGTAGATGAAGATGATAATCAATTACAACAGATATTAACTCCATGGAAAACATCTATTCTTCACAATTATAATTCTATTCCATCAAAAAATAATCAATTGATTTATGTACGTAATTTATCAAAAGATAATGGAGCGTTTCTTGCTTTTCAACTGTCTCTCGATGTTATACTACGTTTAGATCGAAATGATTTTGCTCGTCAAGATATGATAGCAATGTGCCGAACAAAGTTTTCTCATGATAGATTGGTATTAGCTAAAATTGATGAATTCGAAAGACGATATCAATCCAATCAAGATGCAGCAAAATGGTACACCGCTGATAGTTTTCTTTATCGTCTACTTAATCAAGTTCTTCGTACTGAAGCTATTGATCCGATTTTTAAATTCCGTTACTATATTCAAGATCTTCATAATCAATTAGCTGTTATGCAAGTTGATTATCTAAAAAGATTACAAATATCTAATTGCTCAACTTTAATATTATATCGTGGTCAAGTTATGACTTGGAATGATTTACAAGATAAATTTCGTACTAATATAGGAAATTTAATAACAATGAGTAGTTTTTTGTCAACAACAACCGATCGTCATGTAGCACGATTCTTTTCTGCAGATGGTTTTGTTGAAAATCCTGAAAGAGATGTGTCTGTTTTGTATGAAATTACAATAGATATTCAATCATTTCATTCAGTTCCATTTGCTGAACTTCATGATGAGACTATTTTCGAAGAGGAAGGTGAAGTACTCTTCTCCATGGGAGCTGTTTTTCGTATTGATGATATTTATGAAGAACATAAACTGTTGTGGACAGTGAAATTAACTTTAACAACAGAAGAAGAAGAACAATGGAATGTTTTAACTGAACATTTACAAGGAAAAGAAGAAACGTTGCCGATTGTTGATGAAAATAAGGAGAATACTGCTCAAGCAGTTGTTGGTATAAGAAGAAAAAGAAGTCGAAGCTTTGATGAATACCGTTATTCAAAACGTGATTTTCGTCGATCTAATTGGCCTGATTCTTTTCGAACAAAAATGCGTCGATATTTCGAACATCCAGCTTTTAACACTATTCACAAAGAGGTTTAACTCTACTGTTTATTAATATTATTTGTATTTTTAATATAAAAAAAATGGCATAGCTCGAAAAGTCAAATGTATTTTTTTTCAGCGGAGTGATTTGATCAACCATCCGATTAAAAAGAAAACTACGGCAATTAAGCAATAAGTCAATATATAATGTGTAAAGAGGAAAGAAGATATGAATGAGATCGGATATTTTAGGCCAATGAAAAGATACAAGATTTGTAAACAGACACCGGCAGCCGTCGTAAATTGCTGAAAAGATGAAGACGTAAACCTGTCCGGACGATACACTGTAATACAGCGAGCCAGCCAGATGCAAAAGAATATATAGAAATGGATTAAAAGATAACCAGAGTCTTCACCAAATGTAAATTCCCAAGGATTGCACAAGAAACAGAATATATTATAGAAGAAGAGCGAATTCCATGTTCCAGTAATCCTATAGTTAAGTACTCCATACAAGCTGACACCGAAAGCGGAGACTAATTTTCCAGCGAACATATCTTTCCAATACTTAGAGATCATAAAGTCCAACAGTATAAATACCAATAAAATAAATACAGTGTACCATCGACCCGCAGGAATATATATAGCGTAAAAGATTGCGAATTCTAATATTGATGCATATAAAGTGAGCATAACTAATGCTAAATAGATATTATAATCGAGCAAGTGATACAACCAATAATAATAGTATCCTCGTCGTGGTAGCCACTCTCTATTACAAGGAGTTTTCAATTCCTGAATCAAAAGAAATCTCATCGTCGATAATGTATACTGTAACAAAAACCTAACCTGATTCTTTGTAAACCAAAAATCTAAAAATATTGCTCGGTTTTGACCTGCTGTCGGATCAGATCTTTGCTGACAAGTGAACATTTCATCTTTCAGACGTCTGCTTTCATCAATCATTGATTTTTTCATAGCAATTTCTGTTTCAAGCTGTCGATTCGGCTGATTAGCTGCCGTCAATAATTCAAGCCGAAATGATGCATTTAATAAGTTCGAGAAATTATCAATCAAACGAGCAATGCCTGTTTTCCACCAGATTGACTTCACACGTAAAACTTCCACTTTTGGAAATAGTCGACCTAGTTGTTCAAGAATATAATAATCACCGTTTCCTAGCGGCTCCTTGATTTCCAATGTTCGAATGTGTTCCAAACGCATATTTTTGGTTTGTACAAGAAAGTTTCGAAGTCCAGTATTTATTGACAGTTGTCGTAGATGAGGTATTGATTTCAGTAAAAAGGATATAGTCGATTCATCAATTACACACGCAACAATTAAAGTTTCTACTTGGCTCAGATCAATAAATGCCGATAATTTTTCGATTGCGTTGGAAACCTGAAGTTCTAACGTCTTTACGCAACGAAAATAGTGGTGATGGATTATAGAAGAATTATTTACAATGAAATGATCGATATAATCAAAGAATAAGGTCTCTTCAGGTGCCGTGGTATATAGTGGTGGCCGAAAAGAAGTATTCGCACATGTGTCTGCAAAGTATGGAACTGAGAATAGACGTTGCCATGTACATGCCACGAACCATTGTTTCTCTTGAATCCAAAATGGTGTGCGAAATGACTCAAGAATTTGTTCGATCCAAACAATTCGTACGGAAAAATCAAAGTGGAACGTGATAAGTTGACGACTTATCGTTTCCCATTGTTGAGCATCGATAAGATCCATTGATCCTGTTGCTGATAGTTCAAGATGCTTAAGACGAGGAAGATTTAAGAGTAGATGGTTCATTTGATCCATTGAAACAGGTACATCTAGTAATTTAATCGTGTTAATCTTTCAATTATTACAAATACTTACCTCCTAAATTCAAGACTAAGCATTTTAATTGCTGCGCTGGCAAAAACATCTCATCATTTGTGTTAAAGACTATCTCATGAACTTTAAGAGACGTAAGCTGCGTAGCGGATGCACAGATTGTCATAAGTTCAGCGATCGAAGACTGTGATACAGTTAAAGAGCGAAGGCGAGGTAAGTGTTGTTGTGTTTGTAATTGGCTAGCGATATTAATTTGTAGTCGACTGGAATGAAATAGTACCTCTGCATAAGGCAATAGATCAACATTGGTTGATACAATTATCAGTCGATGATGACTATCCATATTCCTTACATAAGGATATATATGTTTCCATGATGCAGGTTCAATATTGACCAATGTGAGAAATCGAACTCGATTGAAGTCTGTTATTCGAAAGCGTGAAAAAAATAACTGTGTTTGACCAGGTGTATCATCAAGATCCGATAGCGTCAATGAGATGACTTGATTAGGTGGAATTCGACTGCAAACAAGATCATAATGTGATCTCAGGATTGATTTAAAATCAAATTGATAGCCTAAATAAGTAGACAATATGGTATCGAAAAATGGGTTGATACCAGAAAAGGCCAGCAAGATCTCGTGAGCTGGTAAATAATCAAAAATAATGCATATAATTTCCACAGGTAAACGAGCGAAATGATTACGATACATCCTGAAACGATCAAAGAAATAAAGCAACTACAATATAATGTCAAAATTTAAGCATATTCATTAGACTGAATATTTGTGATAAAGTATTTCATCTTGTTTGGACACATAAAATTCTTTTGTTTTTACTACGAATCTTGATTCTTACCGTATACATGCCTATAACCTTACCTTTTATATGTGTGAAAATACGTCAAGTTTGCGAACGATTCTAATGTTTCAAAGTATATACCTTATGATGAAAAATTTTTTAAAAATATAACGACGACGGACACCTTGATAATGTAGATGTGGAGATAAGAATATTTACTGAAATAAAGATGAAATTGTTTATAACTTAGATAATAGAAAAATTCTATTGAAAAAGAAAAAAAGATAACCTACCGTGTTAGTTAAAAGACTCTTATGAATAACACATACCGAGGATGTAGGTGTGGGTTAAGAGAAGATACACCTATACTTATAATGCTCATACTCTCATAAATCAACTCGGGTGGTAGAAAAAAGTTTTAGATGATTGATTTATTACAATGCTATTCTTGTCTTCGCTGTTTTTTTCATTTGAATTTGAATAAAGACAATCTTATCAGTAGTGTTATATGTCATTTTGCAAGCTACAGTTATATAATAAAAATCTTTCTTGCTGATATTGATTATCGAACAGGAAAGTAATTTGTATATTATTGTAAAACAAATTATGCCTCGCTCAAATTTCGGATTTCTAATGACTCTTTCGATAGTGTCTTATGCGTCGAGTATAGAATGAATCTATAAAAGAATCTTTATGTGACGATTTCTTATAGAATTACACTTTATTCTATTTCTTCTTATCAAGAATCGTATCGATTTCACACAAAATACACGCTTATATACCCACCCACTAGAGAAGAAAAATTAGAAAGAATAATGAGAACGGGATAAATATCGTTACACCTCCAGATAGAAATTGGATATTCTCGTGAGCGTCCGTAACATAAAGAGAGAAAAGTAAAAAATACGAAGAGAAGTAAAGTACAATATTAAAGTCGGTATAAAGAAAATATACGAAAAAAGAATACAACTAAGAAATACATATTAACGAATAACTATTCAAATGCAAGGTAAGGTGTGGGTTGGTGAGGTTGTGAGTATGAGATGTCGATAGTACGAATACTCAAACCCACACCCAGATCCACACTGATGATATGGATTTAATGTTTATAAGAATTGCAGAAATAATAAATCGTAATACTAGTATTAATAAATATGTTGATGGAATTGCGGTTCATTGGTATGCAACGGTAGATATGATATTCCCAGATTTTTATGAAATGTATTTGACAAGATTAGCATTTCCACAATTTTTTTATTTTGCATTAGAAGCTTGTGAAGGATATTTGAAAGCTGATGAAGGACCAAAAATGGGCATGTGACGACGTGGAACAAATTATGCGTTGTCAATTATTGGTGATTTACTTGTTGGAGCAACAGGTTGGACTGATTGGAATCTTGTTTTAGATTTACACGGTGGTCCAAACCAATTTCAATATTATGTTGATTCATCTATTATAGCAAATACAACGGGTGGAAATGTTTTTTATAAAAATCCAAGGTATTATGCAATGGAACATTTTTCGAAATTTCTTCCGCGAAACTCTATTCGTAGTGAAATGAAAGTAGTGAAAGAAAGAAAAATACGTTATGTTGTCCCATTGAAAATCGTAAGTTTCAAAACACCAATGAATCAAATGGTTCTTATTGCTTTAAATCAAGATACAAACCAGACGCAAATCGCACAAATAAAAGATTCTAATCATGGTTATTTAACTTTAACATTATTACCAGAATCAATACAGACAGTTGCTTACAATGTTGCAACTACTGACTAGTTATTTTCTTAGAAGAAAAACTTTTTTAAAACATACTTCTATTTTTATCGATAATTTAAGCGTTTTTATGTATTCAATAAATTATCTATTTTGATTATGATCACACCCACATCCTCTGTAAAATACTTTTTTTATCTAACATATATATTAGCCTATAGATTGAACATGTTTTTCCGTAAATTATTATCATATTTACCATCATTATAAAATAAAATGTGTCAATAAATGATAGACATTTGGCATACAACACGAATGCCAACCGTGAGCACGATGGCAGAAAAAAGTAAAGGTAATACATTGAAAGGATTTTGGGGTGGTTGCCGTTCTCTACTTGTTCCATTAATGATTGCTGTATTTACAATAACAACAACGGTTCTACAGATGAATGCAACTAGACAAATTAATGAACAAAATTTGCAAATTGCAATTGATAATCGTGATATAGCTAATTATAGTCGTATTCAGCAACTTGCAATTGAAGAATCACGTCGTAAATTAGAACGTGAAATTGAAGAACAACGACGAGAAACAGATAGACAAATTGCACAACATAATCGTGAACAAGATTTACATGTGGCAAATGAAACTCGTTTACATCAAATTGCAATTGAAGATGCACGATTGGAACAAGAACGACGTATTGAAGATCAACGGAGAGAAGCAGATTTTTCAGCAATAGAAAATCGACAGATGGATTCAATATTAGCGACATATTTAAAAGAGATGAGCGAATTTCTTTTGATGGATAATTTTACTTTGGAAAATCGTCGTTGGGCAATTGTAGTTCGTGCTAAAACACTCACCATTCTTCGTCAACTTGATGCCAAACGAAAGTCTCATACTATTCAATTTCTATATGAAGCTGAATTACTTACGAATAAAAACGATCCAGTTGATTTGACTAATGCTGATTTAAATAATATCGATATGAGCGATCGAAAACTTAACAATATATCACTTAGTGGAGCATTGCTTCACAATGCTAAGTTTGTTGAAACTGTATTAAACAATAGTAATTTCAATAGTGCTAAACTTATCAATAGTACATTTGAGAAAGCTAAACTTAATAATGCAACATTCTATAATTGTGATGCATCGTCATCTAACTTTAATGGAGCTATGTTACATGGAGCTATATTTGAATATGGTCGTCTTATTAAGACAACTTGGCGTGATGTGGATGGACATAAAATTATATTCAATAAAGCTCGAATTGATGACTCGGATTTTTACAAGGCTAATCTTGATTATACAAGCTTCTACTGGACACTTTTACGTGGTGTTAGTTTTAATCAAACGCAATTAAATTTTGTTGATTGGAAAACTGCCACTGTACTTGGTGCTGACTTTTTTAAAGCTGATCTGCGTCAAAGTAATATTACTTTGAAACAATTAAGGCAAACATATTCATATGATCAAGCAAAGCTTCCTAATAATGCACCAACAATAAACAAAACAAATTTACTATCCTATGGTGATGCTGAACAGGCGACTAATAAGATGAAATGTTCAATGAGGGAATGGGATTCTGATAAAACGATAGTGACACGTACTTATGCTCCAGACAAAGTCGCAACTAGTCTTGGCTCATGTTTCTTCACAGGAGTGGAAGGTGTCATAAAAGCTACTATGCGTCAAATAATTACAATTAATTCAACAAACTTTAAGAATGATAGTCGCATATGGATCTATGGTCGTTGTCGTGAATACGTTCCAGCTGATGAATTCAAAGTTCAGTTTCAAGTACTTCAATTAGATAAAGATAATCATATCTTGACAAATCATACGTTTAATTTAAGTGAGAATAATGACATAATCAAACCTTTTTTTTGATTTATTCTATTTTTAGACTCACAGGATGAACAAGAACATGATGAAAAAAGTGTCCTTTACAATTTATTAACCACTCAAATTGGATTTGAAGTTACTTTTAGACGGCAACTACAGGCACCGTTAAATCAATCATTGGGTTATTGTGATAATCTAAGATTATTTATATATGATAGCAATTATTCTTAAATTTGACATTTAAAATTTAAAATTTAAGATGCATCTTGCTTTTTTCTTTTGAAGTCACAACAAATTCTGCAGCACTGCTTATAAGACCCACACACACATACTCTCTCTTTTCTTATCTTGACTCTTAATCATAATGGCACACATTAATTCTCAATGATTTGCATAAGAATTATGTGCTTTTTCTCTATATTAATAAATATTTGAAGAAGCATATTCATTGCTGTTATCACTATTTATAAATATCGCACACTATCTTATTTCACTCTGAAAGAAGAATACGCACTTTTTTCTGTATGATGACACTTAAACTTCTGTTATTATTAGTGTGTATAACTGCCGTGATTCAAAGTAAAAGTGTGCAATAGCATCATCATCGACGACAGTTATTCGGGAGTAGTACATCACATATTCCAAATAGTGGTTATCGAGTAGATTCCTATAAGGTTTATTTCAATGAACAATTAGTTGAAGGTCTCTCTGCATCGTCATTCAAAGATCTTGGTTACGGTTATGCAAAAGATATAATGCATGTATTTTGTATGGGCAAACAAATTAAAGGTGCATCTAGTCCGTCATTCTAAGTCTTGGCTGGTGGGTGATATTCAAAAGATTTGATGGATGTTTACTATTGGGGTGAAAAACTACCAGGTGCATCTGGTAGTTCATTTCAAGTCTTAACCGGTCAATATGCCAAAGATTTTATGGACGTTTATTATGCTGGAAAAAAGGTACAAGGTGCATCAGCTTCATCATTTAAAGTATTAGGCAATAGTTCTGCTAAAGATTCACAGGACACCTGTTATATGGAAGAGAAAGCACACAATGGTTAAAAAAAATTGACTCACCATTATATTTGATCTTAGATATATTTCTTCATATTTTATTCAACTTTTATGAAAATAAAAAAAAAGAAACAAATAAAGCTTTATTGTGTGTATGTGTGTGTGTAGGTGGGTGTGGGTGTAGGCGATTAACTTTTTATTCTAACCCACACCCACACCCTCATCCTTACCCACCCACGCCCACAACCACACTCACGCCAACCCACCCTCTGTGTTTTGTAATTATTTTCGATCAATATATAGAAAAATGAAATAAAGTAATATAGTTGATTCAATACATTGAATAGTTTCGGATTTTTGCGGGAGTTGAATTATGTAATTTTTAAGCGTTTGTCTTTTTTACCTTCGGTTTGAACATCCATTTAAGAATCTTCTGTCCGATCCCAGTTTCACCAAATTCTTTCTTATATACACTTGAAGGAAGGACAAACAGAATAAAACCAAGTAGTTGCGGAACGTAAGAGAGAAGAACACAAACGATAAGTGTGTGCTTCTTCCAATTGTTCAATTGAGTACAAGTGAGACTGAATGAGAGAATGACTTGTGGGAGAGAAGAAATAATAATAGTGAATGGTGTTACGTAGAGTTCTTTTTGAATAGAAATTTGATTTTTCAGTACCTGCCGGAATGTTTGTCGATCCTTTACTGTTTTCGCGCGACTACGAGCAGCAAGAATGATCATACGACTAATAGCAATGATTTGAATACAAAATGGTAGTAGGTAATGAATGAGAGTATTTATTCGATTATAAATCTCTACTGCGCGATGATTAAAATTACTGACACAATGAACACTAGAAGAATCTAGATCACGAAGTGTTTGATAATAGAAAAGCTCATGTACATGCGTGCCGAGAACAATAATCAGCGTGCTTATACTAAAGTAGATTGCTAAGCGTGGATTTTTTATAGAAGTCGAAACTGGATATATAATTGTCAGGAGACGATTCACTGCAATCCAACTTGTTAACCAATATGTTGATCGAGTAAAGATCGAAAGAAGATAGGTGATCGTCTTACATGATATATCACTTGCTAATCCTTTTGACCCGAGGAAAATAGAAATAAATTTCAATAAGAATACAAGTAGACTACATTGATTGAGGATAGTGACAAATAGTAAATAGTTTCCAACACCAGACTTTCGTGGTAAACTGCGTTTAAAAGTTATGAACGAACAGTAATTGTTGAAAAGACCAATACAAAATAGAATCGAAGCCACACTTATATAAGTAATATGAATGGCTGTCATCTGAGATACTAATAAAGAGTCAAGAGTAAAGCCAAATGCTTGTAGACTGAATTCACAACGAGTACCTTGAGTGCAAGAACGACAAATACATATAAAGTCATTGGCTTTTTTTAGATCGCCTCGAATGCATTGACCACCAGACAAGCAATTATCACAATGGTCAATTTTCGAATCGTACGCAAAGCATTCTGCTCTTTTCTTTCCACATAGACAAAAATAATTCGAGTCATAAAAACAGATACGATCGGCATCATTCCGACAGATATTGTGATATGTGAAAATACTATGGTCACTAATTGTTATATCTGCAAAAACAAAGTATGAAGGTCTTTACACAAACTTACGGGAGAAATATATTACCTTGCGAAAATATGTTTGAAACATGTGGACATTCTACGGGTGTTGAAGTTATATTAATAGGTCCCGTAAGCCATTGAGCGTAAACAATAAAATATCTTGGACTCAACATTTCTTGGTAAATCTTTAATAGAGCCATAAAAGGGAATTCTTCTCGGTCATTATCATAGCGAATTATTTGTGGCAAACCATGTGTCACTTGTTGATGAGATAAAGAAAGTGTGTTATATAGTTTAAAATGATCGTAAAATTGGGTAACGCTCACTGCTATCAATGCTGTCATATTTACTTGAATGTGAATCATTAACTTTTCATTCTCGCATCGATCACCATAAAACCGTTCAGGACACACACAAATAACATTATTTTCTCCACTAGGATCATAAGATGGATAACATGTTGCATTCAATCCACATGGATTTGATTTACAAGCGTCATTTCGAAGATGACATCGAGGACCAAAATAACCAAAAGGACAAATGCAAAGAGGATGCTGAGTATTAGCAATCACACCGCGATAATTTGGTCGGCAAATGGAATTAGAGCTGCAGTAAATCGAACACTCGGTATGATAGTTCTCACACTTCGAACCACTATAGCCTGATTTGCATGAACATATATAATATCGCATTTTGTTCAGAATTGGATTACAATAAGCATTTGCGTTACATGGATTCGAATTGCAAGGATTAAGCGTAGAATTACTGATCCATGATGGATATTTTAAGACAGTAGCTAGACGAAAGGCAGGAAGAAAATCAAAGTAGATTTGATGAGAGAAAGAACCAATCTGTTTCGTTGCATTCTCAGTTAGTACAAAGATATCAAAGTAAACTTCATATGGATGATCATGAAGGATGTCGGTACGATTGAAATATCGCGATTTTTTATGATTTAAGTAAGCATCGGATCGAGAATAAAGTAAATAGAATCGATGTTTAATAGGTTTGTTAATTTCCACTAAAGGATTGATGTGAAAGATATGGTAATCCATACTTGTGTTCCTGAAATCTAAACGAGCTACGACTGTTATTAATCGAGTTGAACTAGAGGCTGGAAAAGTAGGCAAATCCACATGGGTGATGACTGAGATGCGATCAGAGAAGAATTGACAGTAAACTCCATAGAAAGTTGGTGGGCACAGGCATCGAAGGGACATTGGATAAGGAATGAAAAGTGGGAAACCTCGATTACATATATATGATAACTGTACCACAAGTTCTGGATCTACACTTTTAGAAAATAAATTTTTGGAATTGTTCTGCTCTTTCCCGAAAGATTGCATTAGTGATAATTGTGGCGATGACCATTTAAAAGGTGATTTGTTGTTTTTCTTTCCAAGAGGTGGAACATTTACTTTGGGAAAAGTGCGTATATCAGGGAGAGAATAATATAGTCTTCTGTTTTCGTGCTTTATAATTCGATAACGTAGACTGTCTTCGAATCGTTTTTCCGATGGGCACCAGTGCTCATCTTCTCCATGTTGACACTGATACATTCCATCGCATCGAGCATTTTCTACACATGTTCCATCCAGACAAACAACATCTTGTAGTCCAGCACACCAAGACGAATTCTTACTTGTATAGGAACAGAGTACAGATGTTGAGCATACTGTATTTTTGTCACATTTTTGTAAAAAGTCTGCACATTTGTTTCCACATTTTAGTGTATATCCCAGCATATTTCCGTCGCAATCTTTGAAAGTATTCTTTTCATCAATACCTCCGTAACAATCTTCGATGCCATCGCCAATTTGTATATGATTGATGCACGGCCGACTTTTGTTGACGTCTAAAGGATCGGAAACTGTTGATCGATAACAAGGATATTCGCGACTAAAGTTACAGAAATCACGAAATGGTAATGCTGCATAGTTCACCTTACATAATTCTTTTCGATCTTTCAACTGGTTGGATAGATGTTCATTGTAATTGATCCATTGCTCGGGTAGACCGAACTCATCACTTGCATCCGAACAATCCCATTCTCCATCACATACCCAATTGATTAGAATACACTGGCCAGTGTTACATCGAAAAAATTCTTCTGGGCAAATCCATGATTGACAATTAGTCGTATTTTCATCATCGTGTAGTGGTTGTTCGTCCCAAAATGTGTCACAATAATAATGAAAAGGAGTTACACCTAGTGATCGCTGTTCACTGCTGGATTCGGCATTAGTATTTGTGAAGTTGGAATTCGGAATGGATGAATTGCCAATATAATATCGAAGCAGATTGCAGTCGCTGAAGCCTATAGTATCCCAGCAACGTGTACTATATAGATATTGTCCTTCGCCTTTAATTTTTATGTCGTACTTATTTATACACGTGCCTCCAAAGGTTCGAAATTGAACCAGATTTTTAAGTGATAAGCAAGTCATCTGTTCTGAAGAACACTGGAATCGATGCTTTTGAATGTTGTGACAATAATTTTCTTTTTCAACTGCACGATTATCTTCGTCCTCTCTATGTGCACAGTCTAGTGTCCCATCTGCAATTCGATATTGTGAAAAACATATACTTGAATTTGGACAAATATCATAAAAAGCATACGGTCGTCCACTGAAAGTGAACGAATCATTCCAACATGTAACTGAATATTTGTACAACGACATAATATTCCGATGCTTCATTGGCATAATAGAACAGAAACTATCATCTAGATTGGAGACTGAATATAGATTATAAAGCTTGATATTAAAGTTATCATCCTGCGTCAAAACAGTGTGAAATCCTCGACATCTGATACTTCCGACGAAATAAGTCAAATCCGGGGTCTTGTCATTCCAAGTTTGTTCCCACGAATAATATTGCTTAATCCATGGCCGGATAATGCCTCGATATGGATATGGATAGCTGCTGCCATGCTCACAGACTTCTTGCATCAATGTATTACAGTTTATTCCATCACATGGACATTGAATTTCAGCTCCCTTTGAAAGTGCACAGCGAATGTAATAGATGCATTTCGTAAAGTTCGATGAGAGTATCAAAGAAGTATCATTGTAACCCCATCCCGCACAAAGACCACCCGGTTTTGTCCACAATGCCAAGTCAGATGCTAATTCACACATGTGATTGAATTCTCGCATACTATAGCACAATCTAGAGTCTTGCAATTCTGTTTGGTAGATATGTCGCTTAAAATAATAAATACATTGACCATCTCCACATGACCAATAATATTTGCTACATTTATGATCATCACAATAGATGGGCCACGGATAAGCGACGCAAGTATCTCCAGATAGATCCAATATTTCATCGGTCCCATCCATACAATCATGTGAACCTATTTGAAAAAGTGTTTTTCAAATTTTTTTTTCGCCCTATGTCTACGTCTTTGACTTCTCAACTTACCATCAATCCAATATTCTTCTGCTATACACATTCCATCGGTACAACGATATTCATCATTTTCACATTCATTGAATTCCAATAAATCACAGTTTTCTTCATCAAG
>CAJNOI010000316.1:0-57182 GCA_905250115.1 Adineta steineri | reverse complement strand
TGTTGTAGTACTTGTCGTCGTAGTACTTGTTTCAGTGGTGGTAGTTGCTGTGGTTGTAATTGATGTTGTAGTTGTAGTTGTTGGGGTTGTTGATGTAGTTTTTGTTGTGGTAATTGATATAGTTGTTGTAGTTGTTTTCGTGGTTGTTTCTGTAGTTGTTTTTGTGGTCGCTTTTGTAGTTGTCTTCGTTGTTTGTTTTGTAGTAGTCTTCGTGGTTGTTTTCGTTGTTGCTTTCGTAGTTGTCGTTGCCGTGGTTGTTACTGATGACGTTGTCGATTCTATATGAAACAGAAAGACTGAATGAGATTTTCTTCATAATTTACTAGTTCTCGATCGATTAACAACATATCTGACTTTGAATACATTCATATGGATTTCTTTGTTCCTGCTCTTTTATAGTATATTTCTTTATAGTTATATGTCTACTGCAACAACTGAAAGAAATTAATTGGCCCAGTATGAATCTGGCGCTAAAATCTTTTTAAGCCTTGTAAATTCACAATTTTCTCTTTTTCGAAAAAAAACTGTACTATCGAGAGAAAGTTATTAGATTGTGATAGAAAATACTTATTTAGTTGATTAAATGAATAACATATCAAAGTAAATCTCTTATTTTGACTAGTAATTTCGTAGTAGAACCAAGCTGGTAAGAGTGAGAACGTCCACCAAACTATATCGGAACCAACGAGTATGAAATTGCCCAGACGGAACATGTCGCGAGGGTTGGGGAAATAACGTTACGAAAAGATTCTCCCAGACCGCCACTATGATTTTATTTCTTAACCTTATACGCAAACGAATACTGTCGCATATTCTCATTTACATTCTTACATCCTAATTCTCAAGAATAGAAATGATTGGAAAACATCTCCAATTTAAATTTTACTAACCAATTATACACGTTGTACCACTCCAACCGGTTGCGCATATACATGTATCAGGAGCCGTACATGTGCCACCATTTTCGCAGCCACTTGTGCATACAGCTGGAAGAAAAAAATAGAAATTATCAGAATTAAGTAAACTCTGAATTTAAGTTACCAGTTTCACATGTGTCATCAGTCCATCCTGTGGTGCATCCACACGTTGTGGGACCTGTGCATTGACCACCATTTTGACAGACGATTGTACAAGACTCTGAAAAAGAATAGGCTTACATATATAAATTACATCTGTTATAAAATAAGCAGCAAAATACATTAGAGTGATTTTTCTCAGCTCTATAACTTACAGATATAACAAGTCGACTCTTGAGGAACATTTTGTAGAATTCAGGTTTATAATATTCATTCAAATGATTTTTTTTAGTCTGGCATTGCTCTCAGTAATCGTTCGACAACTCTTGATCTCCTTTTTATTAGAATAAGCATATTACTCAATGTATATTTTCACACCGATTACGAATATCATGTTTAAATTTTTGAAAATCAAGTTTTGCTTAACAAGAGAATACTAATACTATAAAAAGAGATAGAATAGTGCTAAAATGCGATTTTCAGAATTTTAGTGTCGAATTAGTTATGATTTTAGACGTTTTAAATATCCGATAGTTCTTGATTTTAATGCAGGTATTTGAGTGTTACCCGTCTATATGAATAATATGATATTGATTATTGTTATAAGGCACTCTAAAAGTTTTGAATTTTAATTTGGTACTATAACATGTCTGGATCGTGTAACTAAGAATGGAGTACCATACTTGGATAGGTTCTATTGTCCGTAAATCTATATCTATTCTCTCAATACTCACGATAAAAACGGTCATTATCTAATCTGTAGCTTCTGTTTTTCTTATATAAAATGTTTGATTCATATATTTTTTTGTAGTATGATCTGAATCTGAATCTGTTCCGTCTAAATTCTAGTTTGGATAAAGATGCATCAGTGCCTTTAGATAAATAATAAAATAAATAGCCTGCTCACCGATAACAACGCCGCTGGAACTATTTTCATTGTTCGGATTGCCATTAGCATAAGATTGAACGTGACAAAGTTCTACAGATAAAATGCTTCCATCGTCCGGAGTAATACTGACATCGTTCACAGTATTGAGTTTTCCATGTATATCAGTAAATAGACTGACTTTACAGGTCAACGATTGGCATGATAAACTTCGTGGATAAGCCAATGCAATATCAAAGACAATAGCAACACCTGAGCGATCCACTTTATCGCATTGAACGCTACATGTAAAGTCATAGTCACATATTATTAAGAGAAATCAATTAAAAACAAAATTACTCGCGGCGGCGGCGGCGGCGGCGGCGACGTCGACCTTTACTACCGGTTGCTTTTGTACTGCTGATGCTGATGACACCTACGGAACCTGTGGGAGCACCGATTGCTTGTTGCAGCTAAAATATATTATACATGATGAATTAATATAAAACACAAAATATACGTTATTGGCGGTTGCCTGACGGTTGGTGACGGATTGTGTAGCACGCTTTCTCAGTAGTCCAGATGGCAACAGGTAAGAGACAGTTAACGAAGTAAGTGAGTCTCCTGATAAAGACTATGTATGCATATGATAAAAACAATAAATAAATACTAACTAGCATCCAGTAGTTTTTGGATGTTGGTGATGTTAAAGTCGCTTCCTGATACATAGAGTGGAAGGAGCGAAAAAATAGTTGTCCATATGATAGCAAATAGTACCAGTATGGAGAAGCCAAGTTTAGAGGGCCTAAAATTAATAAAAGATAACAAAGCTCATCAGAGATACTCAAACTCACTTTGGAGGGCGTTTTAATCTTAAATGAGCCATGGCTTTGAGTCGATTGAAAGGACGTTGTCTTGGAATAAAGAAAAATCTGAAATGAATTTCTATATGAAAATTGTGTGATGAAGAGAAGTTCGCTCGAAATTTGAAATTTACAAGTTTCTGGTTATAAGTGAAATCCTAGCTCACAACTGTTATCATCCTATGCTGAAGAGACCTGGCTTGTGCACATTGATCATTAACAAATAATCAATTACAATACTTTTTCTTATATTGAAAGATTTGTTGTTTTATTATGATGGAATATATATTTACATATTTTGGTTGTATTTGATCACATATTTCACTAATTAAGGGTCTCTAATAAATTTCGATCAGTATTAAACATACTCTTTTTACGTATTCCTGATCTTTATAGTAGATGTCTAAGTCTACACTATATGCTAGAGTTTGACTTTTCGACTTGTTTTGATCATTATCATAAAAAACAACTTAACTTAAAATTCACAGAAAGTTCTGAATTAGTTATAGAAATAATCAATGACAGACAAATTATTCTATTGTTAGTGTTTTGAGATACTCTCCTCTTTTCAGTTGAACTCAGAAAAAAACGTAAAGTAACAACATTCAAATCATTGTAAACAGTTACTTTAAATGTTGTCATAAATTGATACAAATATTCTACAACTGCGATAGGATTTTTTTACGACTAACAATCTACTTATAAATACTAACGTCCAACAAAGTCGGAATTATCAAGATGACTTACGAGGGAACATCCCCAACTGAAGGAAAGCTTTGGAGCTCGGACTCCGTGCATTAAGTAGGTCTCAGTAAGGTATGAAAAACCCCAAAAGGATAGGTGCCCATGGGCCTTCTGTCCCGAGTTATAGACGATATACTGAAATTTTAGCCTATGATAGGGTATATATAAATAGATCGAATGTCGGTATTTCGACCTGAGATTTTGCCCATAGAGAGGTCTATGGGTAACTAGAATACCCTGAAAATTTCAGCTGAAAAGAATGTTTCCTTCTCGAGATATTAAAATATCAAAAAATAGGAAAATCTAGTATCTTTCATGGGATATGGGTGATTTTTTGATACTTTAATATCTCGAGAAGGAAACATTCTTTTCAGCTGAAATTTTAGCCTATGATAGGGTATATATAAATAGATCGAATGTCGGTATTTCGACCTAAGATTTTGCCCATAGAGAGGTCTATGGGTAACTAGAATACCCTGAAAATTTCAGCTGAAAAGAATGTTTCCTTCTCGAGATATTAAAATATCAAAAAATAGGAAAATCTAGTATCTTTCATGGGATATGGGTGATTTTTTGATACTTTAATATCTCGAGAAGGAAACATTCTTTTCAGCTGAAATTTTCAGGGTATTCTAGTTACCCATAGACCTCTCTATGGGCAAAATCTCAGGTCGAAATACCGACATTCGATCTATTTATATATACCCTATCATAGGCTAAAATTTCAGTATATCGTCTATAACTCGGGACAGAAGGCCCATGGGCACCTATCCTTTTGGGGTTTTTCATACCTTACTGAGACCTACTTAATGCACGGAGTCCGAGCTCCAAAGCTTTCCTTCAGTTGGGGATGTTCCCTCGTTAGTCTTCAGACTACGTTAGCACATTTAACAGAAGAGTACGGATTTAGAAGGGAAGCAACAGTTGGGTTCAAAGAAGTAATTGTTTAAACTAATCTATGAGTTAATTTATCATTACTGTGACTTTCTTATATTAGTATTTTCTATTACCTACCTTTAGTATCTCAAATATGCTGACAACGTTGAATTTCACACTAATAGTAACATATTTTATTCGGTGAAAGAGAAGAAAAAATCAGCCGGATTCGGATTGGTTCATAAATTAATTTATTAGATTTTAGTAGACTTTTTTTGTTCTATTGTTACGGCAATATATACTATAGTTCGCATCGATTATTGATGATGGCCGATAGGCTCTTACATGACTGTAACAACATTTCGAAACGCTTATGTTGACGAAAAAGGAACGATGAGCTATGAACCTGTAAGTAGTGTATTACTGATCGTTCGGAAGAATCCTAACATTGTTTCGTCTGTAACAAAAAGAAATCATCGAAATGAGCTAAAACTCGTCAAAATCACTCTCGAATGATGATAAGCTACATCCCATAATGCATTAATCTAACCAAGTGACTATTCGCTACTAAATCAATAGATCAATTCAATGAATATCCAACCAAATTGGGTATTCTAGTTCCAGTTACATCTGCGAGAACACTTCCTCTAGGGGCTAAGTCACACGGAATACTCAATCTGATTGTGCCCAATCAGACTGCGCGCCAGTTATAACGGGTACACTTGTTCAGCTGTGAGAGCTCATCTAAAAGTAACTATCTAATTCGACTTCAAATATAAATAAAATTTCAACGGATCACACTCCTTTCACAACAAAAGCAAAAAATAATTTTATATTTCTATAAAAAGTTGAATTATCAATTTACTTGAGTAGTCAGTCAGAGTAGGTAGAGAATACTTTTGAATATTCAATCGAAGTGAATGTCTGTTGGAGATAGATCTGATGATTCAGAAACATCTCAAAAACTAGTTTCGAAATTATCGAGCTTCTCAATAGTTGAATAGTGTTTAACATGAAGGGTATCTTGTGAATAAGAGGAATTCAATAGGAATGGTACAATAGTGATTATAATGAAACAATACCCAGACAAGATCGACGTCGAAGGAGAATACACAAATATGTTTGTTGTGAATATGAACGAAAAATAATAACTACGTAAATATGTAATGAGCATACACTCTTATATTTTCTTTTATTCACGGTTGAGTAATGCACAATTATTTTTTGTCTGCCTCCGCTTGCTTTTGTCTTGATAAAATAACAAGCAAGCAATTAAATACAAATGGCAATATATATCATTATTTTTTTTTCTCAGATAGGTAATGCCTATTATGTATAATTACTGTCATTGGAGAAAAACAAATTTTATTTATTGATGAGTTGTTTTTCATTAGTGAGATATACAATACCAATTAGATGCAAAAGTTTGAATATATTTTTTTCATTAATGAGATATACAGAGACAATTAGATGCGAAATTTGTTGTTCGACAATATGTATCTTTCATTTTATGTACAACCACTGTGTTTTATGATGACGGAAATTCTCAAAAACGAGTATTCTTTACACTAAAAAAAAATCTAAATGATGATCTAATCTAGCTCTCTAAAATGGTGCTAATAAACTCTGAAATAGTTTACGCCGAGTGAAAGCGTTTATAAATTCAAGGGTTTATGAATGTCTTATTCTACAGTAAAACATTGCTGTTCGAATTTTAAAAGATATATTTAGTTTAATACATTTTCTATTGTTTATTTTATCAATATTTATCAAATATACAAACAATTCATAACATAATTCAGTGTAAAATATCTGTATTGATTATTATCATTTGGTATATACAATTATCTATGAAAAATTTATACTGAAGTTAAAATTTGCAGATGTTTTATTTGAGAAAAATAATTTGAATCAAAATCAAATATAAATAATAAACGTGATTTGCCATTAGTTGCCTAACTTTGAATATAGAAATTAATCAATATTAAATGAAAAATTAAATAATATCTAATCTGAAATTTTTTTTCTATTCCTATTTGATAAAAGAGGTGATAGAGTTATTTCAATTCTAATAGCAACTTATTTAAAAACAAAATATCTTCTTTTTGAAAGAATAAAATATGTTGATCTTCTATAAATTTTTGGTTTACATGTTTTATGATCAATATTTGTATAGAATCTCAAGCTTATATCAATTCTTTTATTAAAAACGTTTTTGCTGTGAGGTTAAAAACAAGAGATTTAATCCAAATCTTCATTATGGTTGCTCATTCTCTTCAAATATCTTGATGGTGTGGGATGTAGGCATAGATGCGTGAATACAGATACAACTTGTATCGATATTTTTCCCTACTACAATCACGACATACATCTCCTAACATGTATCGATATATCGATACATCCCCACACGTATTCACACATGTATTGATACATGTACCCATATATGTACCCCCAGAAAACCTAGAATTTCAGAATTTCATGTATCGATACATCAGTACATGTATCGAGAGACGAATACATGTATTGATACATGTACCCATATATATACCCCCAGAAAACCTAGAATTTCAGAATTTCATGTATTCATGTATCGAGAGATGAATACATGTATCGAGAGATGAATACATGTATCGAAACATTAGTACATGTATCGAGAGATGAATACATGTATTGATACATGTACCCATATATATACCCCCAGAAAACCTAGAATTTCAGAATTTCATGTATCGAGACATCAATACATGTATTCATGTCTCGACAGTTGTATTGATGTCTCGATACATGTACTGATGTGTCGATACATGTATCCATGTATCGATACATGAAATTCTGAAATTCTACGTTTTTTCGGGGTATAGATATGGGTATATGTATCAATACATGAAATTCTGAAATTCTGGTTGTTTTAGGTATATACATGTCGATACATGTATTCATGTATTAATATATGAATACATTGATTGATACATTGATATATGTATTAATACATATACTGATAAAACAGTACACGTAAATGTATACCTGTTCAGATCTACATGTATAAAATGTGGATACAAGTTGTATCTGTATCCACGCACCCCTCGATGTAGGTGTACATTTGGTTGTTGTTTACCTATCTACACCCACATCCAACAATATCAATTTTAATAGAATATATATGTTATTACATTAAATCTATCTTATTTTCATTATGTCTTAAGGGTGTGGGGAATGAATGAGAAGAATACACACATCCACATTTCACAGTTAAGCATTATTGGAAAGAAAACTTTGTTAGTTCAGTATCATCGAGCAGAACCTTTTGCTTACTCATTACAAGATAAAATTCCTCATGATTTTACGATTGCTATACAGAATATCAGTCTAGTTTTGTACGTACTAAAGAGTCATGAAACATATTCGAAAAAATCTGCTATATTTTCTGAAAAGCATCATCCCCATCACAACATAGCAAGAGTGCTAAAGAAACACCATTGGAAAGCAAGTAGCTTTATTCGTTATTTTTGTGAAAATACAACACAAAACAAAATATATGTATCATCATTACTAGCTCTGTGTTTGTTATTGGAGTATATTTAATATTAGAATTTACAGCTTTTCTTCTATTTTATTGCGTTCAATAAATTTATTAATTTCATATATGGTCTCGTCTTCAATTACATTCTTTGTAAGATGCAGTGTGGTGAGTGCCTAAATGAAAAAGTGGAAGGAAAAAAACATAGTACGTATGAAAAGACAATGAGAATTACTTTGTTGTGTCGTAATGCATTAGCCAAATATTGTGCTCCAACATCTCTGATTCGGTTTTTCCAAAGATTTAATGTGGTGAGTGTCTAGACGCAAAAGTGTAGATAAAGAGATGATATAGATCAAGAGAAAATGATAACTACTGTATTGTATCGTAACCCACAAGCCAACTGTTGAACTCTAAAATCTCCGATTTGATTAAATTCGAGATCTAGTGTAGTGAGTGCCTACATGAAAAAGTGTAAGTAAGAACATACTATAGATAAAGAGAGAGAGTCGCAATTACTGTGTTATGTCGTAATCCATTACCCAAATGTTCTGCTCCGACATCTCCAATTTCATTATTGTCGAGAGCAAGTGTAGTGAGTGTCTAGATGAAAAATTGTAGGTAAAGACATAGTATAGATAAAGAGAGAATGAGAATTACTGTGTTATATCGTAATCCATTGGCTAAATGCTGTGCTCCAATATCTCCGATTTCATTGTTGTCAAGAGCTAGCGTGGTGAGTGTCTACGCGGAGAAGTGTCGGTAAAAGTACAATTTAGATAATAAAGAATGAGAATTACTGTGTTATACTGTAATCCATCGGCCAAATGTTGTATTCCAACATGTCCAAATTGATTAGATACGAGATCTAATGTGGTGAGTGTCTAGATGAAAAAGTGTAGGTAAAGACATAGTAGAAATAAAGAGAGAATGAGAATTACTGTATTGTGTCGTAATCCATTGGCTAAATGTTGTGCGCCAACATGTCCGATTTGATTAGATTTTAGACTTAATGTAGTAAGCGTCTAAATTAAAAAGTGCAGGTTAAGACATGACATAGATGAAGAGAGAATGGTAATTACTCTGTTGTATCGTAATGCTTCTGTTAAATATTGTGCTCCAAGATCTCCGATTCCATTCCACCAAATATTTAGGGTGGTGACTGTCTAGATGAAAACGCGTAGGTATAGAGATGATGTAGATAAGAGAAAATATGAATTACTGTGTTGTGCCGTAATCCATCAGCCAAATGTTGGGTTCTAACTTGTCCGATTTGATTATTATCGAGATTTAGTGTGGTGATTGTCTAAATGAAAAATTTCTGGTTAGTGAATATTTAGTTTAGAAATCATTCCTGGACAAAAACATAGTTTTTTCAGTAGTTTGTGGATAAGTTTCTCGTGTGTCCATTGGTGAGATTGAATGCGTGTTTACCAACAGAGCTCTGTAAATTATCAGACTTATCTGAATTCATGAGTATGATTGTTTGCATGAAAGAATATTGATTAATAAAAAGTCAAAAAACTTATTTCTTAATCTTAGATTTATTTTGTATAGAAGACGAATGTATACTAAAACATTCTATAAAAAATATTCTTCATGAACTATCCCGGAAAATCTCCCTCTAGATGTAACGTGTTTTACAGCAATTATGTTTTAGAAGTAAAATTCTTTGAAGAAATGATCTATCTTGATAATATGAGAATACGTATGTACTTGTGGATCAGTCTTCTCTTCATCTATAATCACAGTGGCGTAACACTATCAAAAGATGTCATTTTTAATAAGATACGGTAGACTGCAGGCCATTAACTGTTTTTATTATTGAAATAGCATGAAGAAAGTGTTTAAATGTAGATAAAAAAGCAAATAACAATGTTTTATCCCATTTTTTTGTTCTTATCTAAATATTATATACGTATTTATGATATCATACCTGATTTTAAACGTGTAGCTTTTAGATGAGATTGAAAAAAAAATAAAAATGAATTTTTTTTCTTGATTACCGAAACATTATTTTTATATTGTCATGAAACAGAAACTGAATTTTTGAAAGCGATCGATATGTGAGAAATTACTTGAGTAGAGATTATAGGAATGAAGAATAATTGGAACGTTAATTGATAAAAGTTTACCTGGTATCGATGATAACTGTTTACGATTCTGTTGAACCGTTGACATACGTTTTTCATTGTACATAGAATTGTAAAGTCGGTTTGATGATCCAGAATTCGATAGACAAGTTCCACCGGTAACGTAAGAAAAGTGGTAATAATTTGATTTGACATTGTAAGCTGTTATTTTTTTTCTTGCGATTAAATGTGTAGATGTTAGTTTTGTTATTGGTTTCACATGATGTTGCAATTACTTGTTGAAAGAAAAGAGAACGAAAAAGAATGATGACAATAGCTATACACAACGTTTTCATTACGACTGTTTTAACGAAATAAAATGATATATAATAGACATGACTATTGCGTTCTTGGTTATAATTAACAGAATTTGAATGGTTCGCTATTTTCAATAATGTCCAAAACGTAGATTGTCATTCAATTATAGAATCGAATGAAGATTTTTATTGAGATGGAGCAAAATTTCTCCTCAAGACACAGAGACAGATAAGTGCACTGAAGAAAAAAAAAAAAGAGTATTCCTTTTTTGATTAACGAATGTTACTCTAATTTGATCTGTTGGTGAATAAATTTGTCTGAATTGATGAGAATATTTTATTTCATGTACCAAATTTTTTTTAAATACAACTATTTATAGAAAGAAAGCTTTTCATCAATAGAATAAAATGCTTTCGTTAGTCCCAAAACGAATAAAGTGTTCATTACTCATACATTGAACAAACCATCGATGTTCATCAATCCAAAATGAACTACCAAATGAATTCATAAATTCATCAATTTGTTCCTCTGTCATTGGTCGAATAATAGATAAATTTCCCATTGATAAGTGAAATGTTCTTAGTTTTGGTAAATGGTTACGTATGAGATCTTCCCATTGATAACCATCAATGAAATCGCAACATTTCATAGTAATCTTCAAACAATGTAAATTTGGTGTATTTCGTAAAAATGAGATGATTTTCGATGAATGAGCATTGATAAAAATCTTTAAAATGGTCAATGATGAAAAAGATGATCTTATATAATCGTCATCATGGTCAGAAGAATGAATATGGGCGTGAAGATATTTGAGGTTAGGTGTATATTGAAACAATCGATTGATTGAATTAAAATTTAATGCCTCAGGATTGATAGATAAATATGTGACTGATGACGAGATCTTTGACAATATAATAAACGGTTGTTGTTTCATCTGAAGAAGCCTGAAATAACAATGAGTTAAGTTTGGCAAGTTCCAAATATTTTTTGTCAGCAGTTCGAAATCCGTTTCATTATAATCTGGAAAATGGCAAGTATACAGCTTTAAATGAGTCAGTTGAACAAGATGAGGCAATTCAATGGCGATTTTTAATAGAATTTCTTTTGAACTAAGATAAGATAATGAAAGCGAACGTAAATGAGTGAATTGTCTCAATGATGGTAGATAAGAAGAAAATAGCTCGATTTGTTCTAGAGTCGTCGATTCATAGAGATGAAGAGCAAGAATGCGATCAGCAATCATTGGAACATGTTGTTGACATATTAGATCAAAATTACGTTTGGACAGTGACGAGAACTCGAAGAAATAACATCGATGTTGTTTGTAGAGAAGAGCATTTATACGAGCATTGAGACCATAAAATGCCTGAAGAAGATCATCGCCATTCAAATATTCGAAGAAAATAAGTAAGATTTCGTTGGATAATAAGTTAAAATTCATTGCTGTCTCTTCCATGCGTATAACTCACTTGTATAAATAAGATATAGTTTAACAATGTCAGACAGGTCAAAATTATAGTAACAAAAGATGATATGACTAATCTATAATGGTCGTCTTTTTTGCCCGTCATGATGGATTGTGATGATCAGATATATACGATACTGTATCTGACTAGTCTAGACAAGCAGTGAGAATGGCTCTGCACTATTGAAAAACTATTGAACTCTTTGAACTGGAATCAACTTCTATTAAATACAAATTATGAACTCTATGTCTGGCTAAGTTCTGTAATTACAAAAACAAATAAATTTTCTTTAGCTTTTTTTTAGAAAGTATGTTCAAATTAGAAACCTTTCAAAATTAGTTTAACTTTGTCTAAATCTCATCTTCGCCTGACGTATAAATTTAGAATACGATACCGACACAGGAAGTAGATAGAAGATGTTATACCCCTGAATGTGTATTATAAGCGTTGATATACATGTAATATAGAATAGACTGAAACAAACCCTGATATTCTGAACAAGAAAAATCAAAGTTATTAAATGAAACTAGTGATATAATCAGTATCAATTCTTTTGAAGACATTGAGAATAAATTAAATTTGAAAATGATATAAAGAGTATTCTCTTAACGATGATATAGCCCGGTTACTTACATTCTTGAAACCGGTTCTGTTATGGATAATAATTGAAAATTCAAGGGAAATCTTGTCGTTTTACAAATGAGATAACCAGATGCTTATATGTCTTTGACAAAATAAAGCTTAAGTTCTGACAAAATATCTCATTTGCTTTTTTATCATTAATTAAAAAGTAGAAAATCAAAAACAGAAGTTTAATCTACTAATATATTATGTCAATTTGTAACACTAAGTCTACAAAGCAAAAAAACAATAATAATTCTTTTACTGATCTTGTTAGTCACAATCTAAAAGAGAGTATCGAAGTATTACAGTAGACATTTTGAATCCAATCCCATTGTAATATTTGTGTTATGCTATAAACAAACAATCAACTGATTTTATCATTGATTAATTCAAAATGAAAAGAAAATGATATCTTTGATCATCGATCGTTAACTTTCGAAGATTCCATAGTGATTACAAGTTGATTATCTTCAGTATTTATAAAAGTTTTTCTTCTTCTTTTGGTCTGTTCATTTGAATCGATATCATGTTATGGTTCTTCTCTATTGATACATTCTTTTAAGAGTTTAATTGTTGTATTTTTGGTATTCAATTTAACCGATCAACGAGAAGAACATCAGCAATACTAAAATAAATAAATCGACATTGAGCTCTTCAAATCGAGGAGGAATGCGGATAAAAGTGTAAATAAATAACAAGTACTCGCATCCTCAAGATATCGATCTATTATTAAAACAAAAAGAAATTATCATCTATTTATCAGGAATAACTTTTATTTTACAAGAAAAACAATAATCATTTAATCTACATGAAAATATTATTGTCATTATTTAATCCATATCTGAATATCATTAATACCAGATGGATCTCTACTTATTGTACAGGTTGATGGTAAATGATCAATCAACCATTGAATATCTTCATCGTCAACGTTGTTACATATTCTTGAAGGCTTAAGTTCATAGATTTCTTCATCCGTAAAACGAGCACGTAATGCATAAAGACTGGTGATGTTGTTTACAATAATCGTAATACTTTCACGATTCTTCACTAGAATGTCAAGGTATTTACACTGACTAGTCAATGAAGAATGACTTAATATAATACAATCTTCTTCATTGAAATAATGTTTACAATATTGTAAATATAAATAATAAATTGATGAAGATGTACAATTAAATAGTGACATTGGGAAAGGTAATGATGCATCTTGATGAATAGTCAATGAGCGAAGATCAGGCATTCGATTGAGAAGCGCTTGCAATTCAGATTGTGAAAAATAAGTAGAGAAATCTAATAAAAGTGATGAGACTTGATGTAAATTTGAAATCATCGACCAATATTGATCATTGATAGGAAATTTTACTGAAACAGAGCAAAGTTTTGAAAAATAAATCTTCGATGAAATTGATTGATTGAAACGCATTACATCCAGAAAACTACTCATAGAAGTATGAAGTCTTTCAGTCTTGTCTTGTGAATCTATTGATTTGAACATACTAGGAAATTTGTTATTAATATAATAAAATGCGTCCGACACGGTCTCAAAACGAATTAATAATTTATCACACATACATCGAAAAAACCATCGATGTTCATCAATCCAAAATGAACTACCAAATGAATTCATAAATTCATCAATTTGTTCTTCTGTCATTGGTCGAATAATAGATAAATTTCCCATTGATAAGTGAAATGTTTTTAGTTTTGGTAGATAGTTACGTATGAGATCTTCCCATTGATAACCATCAATGAAGTTGCAACATTTCATAGTAATCTTCAAACAATGTAAATTCGGTGTATTTCGTAAAAATGAGATGATTTTCGATGAATGAGCATTGATAAAAATCTTTAAAATGGTCAATGATGAAAAAGATGATCTTATATAATCGTCATTATGGTCAGAAGAATGAATATGGGCGTGAAGATATTTGAGATTAGGTGTATATTGAAACAATCGATTGATTGAATTAAAGTTTAATGCCTCAGGATTGATAGATAAATATGTGACTGATGACGAGATCTTTGACAATATAATAAACGGTTGTTGTTTTATCTGAAGAAGCCTGAAATAACAATGAGTTAAGTTTGGCAAGTTCCAAATATTTTTCGTCAGCAATTCGAAGTCCGTTTCATTATAATCTGGAAAATGGCAAGTATACAGCTTTAAATGAGTAAGTTGAACAAGATGAGGCAATTCAATGGCGATTTTTAATAGAATTTCTTTTGAACTAAGATAAGATAATGAAAGTGAACGTAAATGAGTGAATTGTCTTAATGATGATATATAAGAAACAAATAGATTAATTTGTTCTGGAGTTGATTTAAAGTCGGAAAGATGAAGAGCAAGAATGCGATCAGCAATCATTGGAACATGTTGTTGACATATTAGATCAAAATAAGGTTTGGACAGTGACGAGAACTTGAAGAAATAACATCGATGTTGTTTGTAGAGAAGAGCATTGATACGAGCATTGAGACCATAAAATGCATGAAGAATATCATCACCATTCAAATATTCAAAGAAAGCAAGGAAGATTTCGTTAGATAATAAGTTAAAATTCATTGCTGTCTGTTCGATGCATATAACTCACTTGTATAAATAAGATATAGTTTAACAATGTCAGGCAGGTCACAGTCATAGTAACAAAAGATAGTATAGCTAGTCTATAATGGTCGTCTTTTTTGCCCGTCATGATGAATTGTGTTAATAAGATATATACGATACTGTATCTGACTAGTCCAGACTATTGGCAAACACTGAGGGTGTGAGTTTATGGTATTTATCCTACCCACAGCTTCGTTCATAATGTGTTCAATCCATATAAACAACGAATGAAAAGAATTGTACAACATTGAAAAAAATTCTGCTGCTTTAAACATTGCACAAATGGTTCATTTATATCATAATAATTTTGCTTACAGCCTAGCTAATGATGAAACGACTCAAAATTAAATTCAAGAAAGGTTTAGATGTCGATAATATAATCATAGTTCGGATTTCTGCGAAGATAAAATCGATCATATTAGTATTCACTATGAATTGATGTTATATTTTTATTCTTTCATATAGAGATTGCTACAAGAATATTTGCTTGATATCAAATAGTCACAAGCTCAACTATGATAAATCATAGTTTGAAATTCTAAGCAGATAAACAACAGTTTATTATTATAGTACGATATTGCATGGCACATAAGTCGAGACATCTAAGCCGAATGTTGATTATCGAGTGATAAAACTAACATATGTCGAAACAACGCTTTCTATAAATAAACTAAATTCACCTGATAATATCAATTATTTAAATATTATAGTTGACGCTTGTATATACAAATGCGGAAGATTGTCTATTGGTGAAATTGATCATTTTTTTGATTCAATTTGTGTTCCACAGACGTTTCTTTTAGATTTTTATGCTTAAGAGTTATACATACTGGAAAAAATAGTCAATAACTTAAGAGTAAGCAATATTCAGTATCATTGATTTAATCTCCATAACTTGCAAAACTCATTTTGTATACAAATTGAAGAATATATCAACGAAAGCTTTGCTAGTATTATGGCTGAGTCAAATGAATTACAAACTAGTACTAGAATCACAGTTATACTGCTTAAAAAATGTAAAGTTTAACGAATATTTTCTGAAGAAGCATCATCAGTGCTAGTTGAACACGTTTTCATTCAAATAGATATTATTATATCACCTCGAAAACATTAATTCATAAGTTTGATATCCTTACGTGCAAATCAGAATTTGATTTGAGAGATAGTTAAAAAACTTTCTCTGAACTTTAATTCATTTTTATGGTTACAGTTTATAACAATGTTGATTATTAAAATATTTGATTCTACAATCTTAATTTTAGAAATGAACAATATAATGTAACTTAAGATGATTGCGCCAGTGTTATAAAAAAACACCAAAATTACAAGAAAAAACAGTGTGTCAATCCTAAAGAGAAACATTATTTATTATTTCAAGCGCAAACAAATGTCATGAATACTTGTACTTTTACTTTCTATGTGAAAAAGTACAACAATTATAATTAACAATATTTTCATCCTAGCTCTATCTAAATCGAAGGAGCGATAAAAAATTTTTTTTCAACTCTTAGATTTTTGTCGCCTTATCACCCTTCAGCAAAATAGAGTGAGATGCAATTTTAACTTTATTCTTCCACCAGCTTGAATGTCCTTTTTAAAGGTTCGTTCTTCTTCCGATGTACTTTTTTCAAGTTACAGCATGATTCATTTAGCGAGCAATGAAGACGTAGGTAAAAAAAAGTTAGATGTTGAAAGAATGAAAAAAGAAACGCTCTGCATTTGTCACGTCTTCCATTTATTTTACTTAATTTTATTTTTTATCTACTTAAAACTGTTTATATATTTACGAATGCATTTCAATGGAATGAATTTGAAATTAAAGTAAGATTTCTTTATTTCAATATAGAGTTGAAAATAGTACATCGTTTTTTTTTGATTGATCAAAATTATTAGAACACCATAAATACCTTAGATTGATTCAAAAAGTTAATAGATGAATAAAAAAAGTTTATTCTGAAATAGTCAAAAATGACTGAAAAATTCAAATATAAATTTTTCTTAAAAGTGTTTTTTTTACGAAACAGTTCAGAATGAACTTCTCTATCTAGCTGTATAGTTTTCGAGTCAGTATGAAGTATCTTCAGTATTCCTATAATTATGACTGATCCAAAAAAAAAACATGATTTTGAATAGAATACGTTGAATTACTGAGAACACGTAAGAAAAGAAGATGAAGACGCATTCAATTACTTTTTCTGATTTTCTGCCACAGTATTAAGAACTAATCTGTCCCATGAATCACTTGCAGATGTATTTTCATCTTCGTTTGCATAATCGAATCGATTTAGAAGTTTATCGTGGAACTAGTCACTTCAGAAACACAGTTAAAACGATTTCATATTATAAATTCATGTTAATTTTTTAACGAATAAAATATATTACAACAAACGATTATCTTCATTTTTAGAAGTTAGAACATTGTCGTATTCGTGATTCTATTAAGTGCGAAGCAGATTATTAGTGAACATTTACGATCATAAAATTCAAGTACTTTACCTAAAATGCTCCATCACCTTATTCACCATCATGGAACTCTTCAAAAATGCAAGCAATACTATTTGTATGGGGTTATTTTCATAGAATTCCTAGTCATATTTCAATTTCATTATCGTTACTGTATTACAAATAAAAAACTAACAACCGTAGAAAATCTAAAGATGGTAACCAACTCAAATTTATTGATGCCCAAAATGTACGAAAGTCGTTCGAGAGTAGTCAATGGTAAATGTAACGATCCGTACAGATCAGAAAATAACATAACAACGTGTTCGTCTACTGATTTGCTATATATGTATCCATGGCTTAATACGGCTCTTTATCCTCTTCAATCTCAATCTTTGATGTATTGTGCTATTCCAAAGATAGCATCAAAAACGCTTGTTTCACTAATGATGTATGTTTTTGTTCGTGATATTATAACTCATCTCGATAATAATTCGACAAATATTAATATTAAGAGAATTCGACCAGAACAACTCATTGATATTCCTAAACTCATCAATCAACTTCAAAAGGTATGACAAATAAATAAAATGACAGCATTTATATTTCAATCTCTCATTTTAGAATGGAATTACAATTACAAACACAAAAGAATCGACTTCTTTTTCTTCGTTATTGCAAGCTTATCTTCATCTCCTTCGTTTTGAAAGCGTCAATAGTACGTCTCCATCTCTATATTTCAATCCATGGAGATTAAATATAAAAGACATATTTCATAATTTTGATTTCAAAAGTATATCAAATCTATCTGATATATTTTCTCCATCTTTCACTCGTGTTCTATTTGTTCGACATCCATTTGAGCGTCTAGCATCGGCTTATAAGGAGAGAATTGCAACACTCGCAAAAGATAGAATTCAACCAGAAACTTACTACGATGACGTTCGCAAGGTAATCTGTCGTCGATATACACATCCTGATTGGGTTCCAAGTTCATTGAAAGAAGATCACCCATGTGAAACCTTTGTTCCGCCATTCAAACATTTTGTTGAGTTTATTCTCACGAATACTGGCTCATATGCTGGAATAACTCGAATGGATGGTCATTGGCAGCCATATACAGTAGTTTGTCAAGTGTGTAAATTTAAATATAATTTTATTGGTAAATATGAAACATTCGACAATGATTTTAATTCCTTGCTCAAACGTCTTAATGTATCTGATTGGAATAACGAAAAGAGACGTGGCGCATCCGGCCATAATAAATGGACCTATCAACAATTGTTTTCATCCTTACCTGATAATCTTATTTGTCAACTCAAACGTCTCTATAATGATGATTTACAATTATTTAACTATCGAATAGAAGATTATGTCAATCGAACAACGTTGATTTGCTAATTGTTATCTGAAACAGTAGAGAAACGCTGAAATGTGTATATGGATATATTTATTATAAATAATAAATTTGAAAGAATCAATAAAATAGTCAATGATTTAGTTAGATATAGTCTGAATATCGATTGATAGGAAGAAAGAGAAACTTGCAAGTTTTTATCGGTACAATTATGAATAACTGTGTTGAGATTCAATTCGAAGATGAAATTCTAGAATTTCCTGTAATCGATTATCAAGATCAGAGATAGATATGGAGGTGGATCTTATGTTCATCTCTTATTTTCACCATCTATAGGGTGGGTATTGGTTGAAGTTGAGCGATTATAGGCACGAACATCCACACCCAATTAATTTTAATCAGGTCATTTATTTCAAAAACGTTAGTTTAATACTAGATGTTAGCAATGTGAGGGAATGAAACTTTTCAAACATAACTATAGTGATAATATCTTTGTGAAAATTGCGTTGCATATCAATAAGACCACATTTCACTATCGATTTTGATCCGACACAGTCAATCTATTTCTCTATCTACTGTATCGTTGCTATTTCTTGTAACATGTAGATACGTTACTTTCATGCATTGTATTCTAAAGAATATTAAGAACATTTCTATCACATGAAAACCTTTTGTAAGTCAGTTTTATTATTATTTTGTGTGCATTATTTCTAAAAGTTTTCAATTAAAATAACATTTTCATGAAAATTTGCTGTTAACGTAATATCATAATGCAAGATTATCATGAATATGACATTGCAATTAAATATATATTCTTTTGAGCCTACCAGCATGTACTTATTATGATCAGCTAATATATCAGTTCGAAGTATATTCATTTCTTATTCAATGACTATCAGAAATCAAAAATCATCTTTATCTCAAAGTGTCAAAGATTAATTGTAAAAACACTATTCAAATAAAAAGTCATTTGTTATGCATATTATGTACGGAAAAGTAGTATGATAATTTAAAAGAAAACCGTCTCCCGAACTTTTTAAAGCAAGATAACAATGAGTATGAGCATTTTATCCGCTCACCCTTCACACAGATCTAATATTTACAAAATTTCAACAAATATCAGAAATTGTCGTGAGTAAAATTTTTTTTTGATTAGCTAAACTCATATATCCAATGATAGATAAGCAAACATATCACCATTCTTCATTTTCTCTCTCAGATTTAAATATTTGCTTTCAGAAAGAATAAAAAAATGACGAAGGCGATATAAGTATTAAATATCAAACGTCATCGTTAACTTACCTTATCACTTTATTTCTGTGCGTCAAACACATAACAACACGCTTGTTTCAATGACGTACAAAATAAAACATTCATGAGTCAGTTATATATTTTCATCTATATAAATTAAGAATTTTTATTTTAGATAATATAAACATGTTTATTCATCTATTTTTAAGTTTCGTCTTATTACATCAAGTAGCATGTCAAATCTCATGCTATATTTGTCCTCTCGAAAGGAATAGTTTTCAATACAATATTACTACAGAAAATATTCCGACACAATTAAATAATTGTACAATAGAAAACGAACAACAGTATTGTATTGTTCAAATCGAATGGAAAGAAAATCCAAAAATTGAAACGACTATTCGATTAGCAGGTTATACAAATCCATATCCAAGATCGAGCTTTCCACCTCATACACTAGCAGTAAATGCATATATACCCAATGATCCAAATCGATTCGAAAGAGAAGTAAGACATTTCTTAAGTTATAGTTGTTCAACTAATCAATGTAATCAACCAGCCGTTTTAAAACCTCTATTAGAATCTTTAATAATGAATGACCAATTAAATGAACTTGAGTATCTTCTTAAATCAAATCAAACATTTGATCCACAATGGTGTTTATCCTTTCAAAACACAAGTTATTTCTCACAAAGAAATGATTCAAAGGATTGTAATCAATGCCGAAATTATCTTACGTATAAGAATCAATGGAAAGCAGTAGATGCATATTGTTATACATCAGTTTATCCAGAAAATCGATTAGGATACGAAGTGACATTTGACTTGAAAGATCAGACTAGATCGCATAGTTGGATGATTCAATGTCAAGCACCGAATTGTAGCTCAATGAATAATATGAAACAAATTACGGAGAAAATACAAATTGAATTTGATGTTAATACGTTTTTAAAAAGAACATCAGCTGGACGATCAATAGTTCATTCAACGAATTTTCATAAAACAATATTTATGTTTGTTTTAGTTTTATTTATTGACCTTTTTTGGTTTTAGTGGAAGTGTATTGATATTTCTATTGAATGATAATTAAAGAATAAAGTTTTATACTGAAAGAGTTAATATTAATAAACCGTTTGCACTTTGAGACTATATAGTAAATATAATATTTATCGCGCATTCTCCCACCTTGAGGATGGGAGTGTGAACGCATAGATATGGAGGGTGTGGAATGGAAATAAGACCCACATCCACATTTACACTCTGAAACTTTCTTTATGCTTGGGAATTCCATATTCATAAATTAAAGCGTCACTGTATTTTAGATAAATACGTAAAATTTATCTGAGTATAAATATTCGTTCTTCAAATAATAAAGTATAAAAAATATTTTGATTATGAAATTGATAATGTTTTGTATTTCGAAATCTTTTTATATAACAGAATTTATAGTTGATCGTTCTATCGTTATTTATCCAAACATCATTAAATGTCTTTCGAACTACTACATTTAAAGAATGATAAAACTTTTCTATAAAAATTGAGAGACTAATTTAAAATTTACATGTTAGGAATATCATCTTACAGATAATTAGGTTCTCAAGTAATAGAACAGCTTTGTTCTATATTGGGAACTGTAAACATTTACATTATACTAATACGAAGGTATTAAACTAATTTTTTTTAATCCTTATAAAAAAAGGTCTTAGTATTTTATTAATTATTATTGTTAAGTCAACATCACTGACTATCTTTCTAAGTGAGTTCTTGAATTTGCATTAATCCGTCGGTACCTTCTCAGTTTATATACTGCCCACTTTACATCAATAATTGTAATCTAATATTTATTATGAAATAAACACTTTCATGCACTGTAATTCATAGAAAAAAATGTTTACTTGTTGAATGTCATTAAAACTTTTCCTGAGCATATCAAGATTCACTTAATTAATGTGATCAACTAAATTATTCTTGTGAACTACTAGATTTAGCAGAAGACGAGAAGGGTGTGGGTGTTTCTTATTTCATCAGTCTTTGTATAGCTTTTGTCGCTGATTAGTTCGATAAAAATGAGGACAAATTGATCCTATTATCTTTTTTTGATGGTTTTAGTCATACTCAAAACGAAGAGAAAATACATGATAATGTCACTTCGCACCGTATTTAACATAGCAAAACATGCTTGGTAGATTTTTATATTCTGCAAGTATCTCGTCTTAAGAACATAATAGAATTTTAATGTTCTTTGCAAGAGATTTACCGTCAAAAATTTTCCAAACATTTCTATTATCATCTTTTAGTTTTGATGTCATATTCCAGAGTTTTTCGGGTTGAACAGATGTGTATATATATAGTACACGATCTCTGCTATTCAAACATATAATTGAATTAAAATAATATCGTGTAATTTTGTCATACAATTCAAAACAAAAAAGTGAAACTATACTTTTGACCTGTTTTTTATATGTTCTTTCTTATAAAACCGCTCAGTGCAAAGCTATTTTCGTCCCTTTTCTGACACTACAACACATGACGTTAATTAAATAAGAAAAGATTAAAAAAAAAGAAGGCGGGTGACTGTGACTTTCTCTAAGAATAGTATCATAAAGTATTCATTATTATTACAACGCTTATAAATATCAGAAGAGAATTATTCATTTATTATTTCTATCATGAGTAGCACTAGTATTCTGATGAATTGTTGCACAATTGTAATTCATACATTTTCTATGATTATTTCATTGATAGTTCTTATTCTTATTATTTATCGTCTACGTTACAATAAATTATATCGACATCAAATCGATATTCAATGTCGATCATCAACTTTCGATGATAATATTGCATTGATACTCATCGGTAATACTTATCTAATTTTTTTTATCTATCATATAATATGGATTTCAATAAGTTTGCGTACATTTATTAGAGATTTTGCTTTTTTAAAAGATATCATACATTATGGTGATTCAACATTTTGCCGAATACAAGTTGGGATTATCTTTTTCTTAACGAGTCAAATGTATCATAGTTTTATATTACAAGCATTATATCGTCATTTGAAAATTATTTCCATTTCAAAATTATCTACAATAAAAATTTGTCATATGTCATTATATAATATTTCAATTTATATTTTAATGATTATTTTCAGTTGGTTCATATCGTTTGCTGTTCTAATTCCAGCATATACAACATTTAATGTTTTCGCTTATTTTCCTCAACAATATCATTGTCGTATATCTTTTACAACTGTAAAAGGTTCTATTTATTCACTTCTTGTCTCTTATCTTATACCAGTATGTTTCATATTATATATTCATTGTCGATTTATTTTCTGCATTCGTCGATTACCTAATCGTGGTATTTTATTACAAACAAGACATGAAACAATTGTTATAAAGTATATTTTAAAGATTTCTTTAACAATGTGTGTTCTTGGTTTTCCTACACTTGTTTTTCAATTGCAATTCATCATCATCGGTGAAATACATCCACTTGCTGATCGAATTTATGAACTATGTTTATCGATCAATGCGATGGGCTTTACTCTTTGTTTCGCAAATCTCAACTCACTTACTCAACTTCTACCTCAACTATCTGCTGATGAGGATAGCAGTATGATAAACTTACAAATTTCCGATGTATAGAGTTCAAACATTTCAAATTAAATTGTTTTTTTGTACGATCTATTCTAGTATTCATGTTATATATTGATTAAGAATAAAGATCGATTTTAAAACCAGAACACCATATATATTTCTATAGTAGAATGAATTTAGATAATTTTCTTATTACTAGATATTACTTGTTAAAGGATTTATCTCGTAATATATTCACTGTCTCTATTAAGTTTTGCTACAAAACAAATCACGTGTGATTCGATGATTTTTTCATAATCCTAGTTGATCCTTCGATATCACAAAATAGCTTTCATATCAATGAAGTTCTATTAAATTATCTTATTAAAACAAAAAATATAATTCATTGGTTCAAGTATGTAGACTTCTAATCAAATGTCTTCTATTCAAATCTCATTTATCGCATAATTTCGACTTACGTGTAAAAATAAAATAATCGTCTTGTTCGTTCGTCTCATGGAAGAAAGGATTATCATGAGAACACAATAATGACATATAGTATGTATCCACGCCGATAGGATGTTTTTTTCCCAAAAACGTATTTAGAGTTAATAAATTTTTGCCAGGAGATTATACAAGAATGATGTTAGATACAAATTGTAAGAATATTCATATTAATTATATTTGCATTTTTTATTATATTGAGAAAGTCATTGACCGAACTACGTTTCGTATCACTTCATATGAACATCTGATAGCATGATCGGGTGTTTGGAATCAAACATATTTTTTGGCGATTTTTCGCAGGAGTTCATAAAAGAAACTTTTTTAGAGATTTATGCCAATAGTTCAGCAATAAATATTAGCGTGTGGGTGGATGCGTGGATAGATAAGGGGAATACACAATCACACCCACACCCACACCCTCATTATCATCATTTATAGTTACATAGACAATATTTGTGATGTTCTTCAGTTATATGTTTGTAATTTGTAATTTCAATGATATCTAACTGTTGGTCATCACTATTCGCATTTTAACATCTTTTCACAGTTTTACTACTGAAGATGGCACTAGAAGTGCTGAAAGCTCTGGTTCTATTAATAATAATATTTTATGTATTATTATTATTTTATAAATTCCAATAATAAAACTATTTAATTCATCTTTTTCGTTATTATTATCAAATGTCTATTTTATCATCATCATTAACTCTTGAAAGCAATTTCAACAGAGTATTTTAGGAAGATGTCGTAATATTTGTCATACAGTCAATATCTTCATATCTTCCACTCTCCTCTTCTTCGACCCACACCCATTAATCAATAGCAAAGCTTTCGATAAACATATTTTATTAAACGATGAAAAACCAATAAAAGATATACCAAAAAAAACAAAATACAAGAAAAAGAAGCTGAATTATATACAAAGCGCACTAACAACTTTATAAAGTTTCATGAAAATAAAAATTAATGAAGATGCTTGAGTAAAGATGAGAACGTTTGTTTTTCCATATTTGCGCTTCTAATCATACCAATCTTTCTGAAACGAAAAATAGTCAATTAATTAAGTATCATAAAGTCAAATATATGAATGATGAAATTAACTGCTCACTACATTCTTCTCGCAAGTCTTCATCAAAATGCTAAATAAAAACAACATACCTCCTTATTAACCAACAATCGGACTAAGAAGACCACTAAGAATACCACCAAGATCCTGGAGAACAGTACCGGTCGTACTATCAACAAGTTGAAAAACACCATTTACATTAACAAGTTGTAGAACATCACCAGTCGCATTATCAACAATCTGGTCAACACCATCCACATTAACAACCTGAAGAACACCATTAGTAGCAGTATTAACTAGCTGGAGAACACCGTTAACATTTACAAGCTGAAGAGCAGGAGCAGTAGGACCATTAGGAAGATTGAGAATAGTACCAGTTGTACCACTAACAAGTTGGAGAACACAATTAACACCACCAAGATGGTTCACCAGATTATTAAGAGTAACACTAACCGAGAGTAAATTAGCAACACTAACACCAAGTTTAATCATATTATCAACACTGACATCAAGCTGAATCAGTTTAGCAACACTAATAGTAACCGATATTCCATCAGAATTAATACTAACACCAACGCTTGCTAGCTGAGCAACAGTAAGACCAATCGACGCTAAATTAGCAACAGGAATAGTAATTGTAGGATTATCACGACGATAACGAGGCGCAGCGTTGCAGCTTGTTAACACAATAAGAAGGAAACACACCATTGTTTTCATGTTGAACATTTTTCGACCGTTAGTCGAAGTAAGAATATGAATATGGCTTGATAGATAAGTAAGAATCGATGAATTGCTTATAATTTTCGAGCAATACTCTCTCTCTTATATATGCATCGAACACGAGAGAGAAAGAGAAATCTACGCAGCGAAAAATAAAATTTATTCCGTAAATAAACCAATCCTGCGTAGGATATTATTTTGTTGCCGAATACAATAAGTGGGAGATAGTGCCTTATTATAGGGACAAAAATAAATATGATTTTTCACTCCCTATTAGTCACGCGTGTACGTCATTGATGTGTTTGAAAAAATCGTTCGAACGCCATTATTACGATAAAAATAAATGCACTTTCGCATTAGATAATTATTTCGCGCGTAAATCATTGAAGGCATTCGAACGTCATTAATATGATAAAAATAAATTCATTTTCATAGTACACAATTACTACGCGCGCGCGTCATTAACGTCGTTCGACCGTCATTACTACGATAAAAATAAATCCATTTTCGTAATACATAGTTACTACGCGCGTGAGTCATTAACGTTATTCGAACGTTATTACTACGATAAAAATAAGTTCGTTGCTGTAGTCAATTATTGCTGTACACACGTTACTAGTATGGATGAAAAATCGTTTGCATCGAATAAAGAGTTCCTTTTTATCCACACGATTTCGCAGTTGGTATCAATGAAATAGTCTGATATATGCATAAGGCGTTGTATGAATGGATTAAACGAACAGAAAGAACTTTTCAAGAGACTATGAACTGACTTTTGTTTCAGAATGATTTTGTTTAAAAATTTCAGAATTTTCAACATATCAAACATGTTGTATTTTCAAAAGTATGGCTCGAGTGGAATGTATTATAACTTTTCCATAGGTCGACAATGAAATATTATGCAAGAAAGGAAACGAATTCTGTCATTTTTTAACAACTAAATTCATATATCTTGTTGTACTTATCATAAAATATAGTTTTATACAGACAGTATTCAAAATAATAAGGAATATTTTTTTTCATCATAACAAATAGAGATGTATTTTCGAAATTAGATCACTATGAAGGAGAAAAATATCAATTTTTTACATGTTGTGTAATAATAAAAATCTATTTCTTTGTGAAAATAAAACTATTCGTATTCAAATATTAATATTCAGTTGTTCTCGAGGGTGAGGATGTGGGTGTGGGTGTGGACGAAGAACCTAACAACACCCAGCCGTCACCCACATTCTCACTCACACCCTTGCCAATTTTGGTACAAACAATCTTTGTATTGTATTTGGTCTTGAAGATGGTATGTTTATAAATCGAACATGTTATCCATTGAAGTATGATGCTTGAGCAACAAGTGTTGCTTTAAACGATTTAAACAATGACAATCGAAATGATATCGCTGTAGCAATGTATGATATAGACAATGTAAATATTCTCTTGAACATTTGAGAATGTATTTGATTTGTTTTTTCTAGCATGGCTAAATAGGATATAATCGTAATGCATAGAGAGAATAACACTTATACATAATAGTGATGATCGCTAAGAAGATTCAATTGTTGATTAGAAAAATGAAGAATATATTCGTTTTACTTGGCATTAAGATTGTTAAATGAATAGTTCTTTGATTTAGGTTAGTAGTGTATATGAAAATATCTAAACAATTTCGATGAAATGTCTTAAATTCAATTGAAAGATAAAAATCAAATATTTAAAAATTGATTTATCATGTGTTCTTCTATTTCTATGAAGCGTCAATTAACAAAAAAAAGTAAAAGACTAATAAATATTATGTAAAAACTCATTCTTCATTTTTTTAAATGAATATATAATGTCAATCCCATTGTGTGTTTAAAAAAAATAAATAATTTAATATTCTCATGTTTTCAAGATAAATTATTATTATTTACATGAATCCGACAGTACGATTTTAAATCTATTTTTTACAGAAATTGATTAGTATAAAAAAAAGTGTTAGTCATTTTTAATAGAAAATTTTAAATGTAATTTTATCTCTATTATAGCAAATAATCATTCTTTTTCTCTCACACATATGGTGCAATTTTTATTATTATTCACATATATATTAAATACGAATAAAATTTCATCTTTGTGTTATTTATAACTAGAGGTGTAAGCCGTCAGCCGATTTTTGCTGAAGCCGACGGCTGGCAGCTTCCGTTTTTGCTAGAGCCGACGCGCGTCCAAGCTGACGGCTTACACCTCTATTTATAACATAAATAATCAAATAACAATCTGTTAAATGTTGTAATATAATAATGAAATTAATTCAAGATAAAATGTGAATTATGATTTTCAATTCTCATTAGATGTTGCCAAATTAAGTAATTTTATTAAATGAGAGATACACAATTTCAACAAGTAATCAAGTAAAAAGAGAATTAATAGAAATACTTCTGATCGATACAAAAAAAAATAAATGAATAAGATTCAATTTATATTTAATTATTTTATGTGTAAAAAAAAGAAATGTTAATCCATTTAGATAATATTTTATTCTTCCTCATGAACTGTTGACAATAAATTTTCTATTACGTAGAAAAAAATGAACAGATGAGATTTACGTTTGAACAATATTTTGTTTTATGAGAAAAGGGATAGAATATTCTAATGGAACATGATTTTCACCTACGTCAAATCTTTGTTAATCATGATAAAAAAACATCAAATATTGAAAGGAAAAATGTTTCTATTTGAAAAGCTAATAGATTTTATTTTTTCCAGCAACTTCTTTTTCTTTTATTCACACTGAGATTAAATCAGCCTGTTATTCATATTTTTTTTCTATAAGAATAAATCTTTAAATGATCAAATATCTTCTTCTCGATTAACTGTTTTGTTCATTCAACTTTTCTTTTTAATTACTTTCAGAACAAAACCGTCAATTATCTATTCAAATTTCAATAACAAAATACAATTTATTTATTTATTGATTTAATAATGAAATTCAAAATTTTCGCTACATGGCTTTGTCAAAAAGGAGTTAATTACAATCTTTTTATGTTAAAAGATGATGAATATGATGATGATGTTAATATTCAAGATCCAACAATTACTGTTAAACATCAAAAATATAAAACTCGGTTATATGTTATTCTTCTTGCCGGTAAATATATTTTTTATATTATTTAATAAACATATCTATTAGTTCTCAGTCCTGAAAGGATGAGTTGGTAGCACGGAAATTATTCTGTTTGTCCGGTGTCTCATTGGTCAATTGTTCTAACCAATCAGATTTCACCATCATATCATCATGCAGTCCTTATAACTTGAGAGTGGATGAAATAGAGTAGAGGTAGGGATGTACCGAGCCCGAGAGGCTCGGGCTCAGGTATCAGAAACTCACTCCTACATCAATCTGACACTCGAGCCTTGACCGAGCCCCGAACCTGTCGGGCTCGGTACATGCCTAGGTAGAGGTGGATGAAATAGGTTAAAAGTGGGTGAAATAGAGTAGAAGTGGGTGGCCTGGGTGGAATAAGTTGAGAAGGGTGCAATGAGTGAAGTGGAAGAAGAGTGAGTAGAAGTGGATAGGAATGGGTAGGAGTCGGGGTAGGTCTTGATGGGTGGGACAAAGGACCTTGATGCTGTGAAATAATGTATAGAGTTGGAGATCTTGAGGGTGGGTGAAATTATGAGTGTGGTTAGAGATCACGATGATTAGTGAAATAGTGGGTGGAATTAGGGACCTCGATATTGGGGAGGAGGGGGGTTAGGATCTTGATGTTGGGTGAAACCGTGGGTGGCGTTAGAAATCGAAGTGTGTGGTGTAAATATGGGTGCAGTTATAGCCATGGGAAGAAGATCAGTCAACTTGTGGAAAGCTTCGTGACGGGGTTTTGTCATTGATGTTTTTGGAAGAAACTTTGTGTGATAGAATATGTGAATTTTCTTGTGCCGTGAATGTCGTTTCTATTCATCGAAAACAAAGCATATCAATACCATCTGAGTAGTGTTCCGAAAATAGCTTTCTTCAGTTACTTAATCTCTCTATATCATATGCTTAGTAGTCTAACATAGTAGTTTTGGCAGTGCATCTATTGTTTCTTTCAGGATTGAGTAGAGCTAGGTCTAAGGGATCGACGCGTTACTTGTTATTTAATTATATTAAAATAATATCTTTTGTTTTAGTTTGTCTTTATATTTTATTTTATATAAATTTAATCAAAATAAAGCCAACAACTGTAATTGTATCGGATATAACATTAGATTTATATAATAAACTTTATACTGAACATCATCAAACACTTTCATGTCCATGTTCAACAATAACAATACCTTATGAAAATATTACTTCGAACGATGTGACAATACATCCTGTTTGTTCAAGTATTTTCGTTGATCAAATATGGATAGAAGGATTATATTTTGAAGAAGCAAGTCAATATGGAGTTTGGGATTTTCGAACAACAGCATATTCACAAGTAAGTGTTTCTATTATCTATCAATCATCTAGATTTTTTTGTTTCTTTCTTTAGTTTGAATTTTTATCGAGTTTTTGTTCACTTTCAAATGAAGTCATTTCTCAAACTCTGACTGATATTGATCATAATGAACTTGTTTCTCTTTATCTTCTTTCTGAAGAACAAATTCGAATTGAAATCGATGGAAAAATTGAATATCTGAAGAATAGTGCAGCTTCTCGAATGATAACATTTCTGAATTATTTAAGAAACACAAGTAATACACATTATTTCGTTTCGGCTCTCAATACAAACTTTATAATCGAAACGTCAAGTGCGTCAAATGGATTTTCCATTTTTTTTGCACACGAAGTACTCATGTCTGATGATGATCCATACGGACCGAATTGTGAGGATACCGTACTGAAAATTAATGCTACTTTTAGTTCTCAATCCTACGAATCAATTGACTACAATAACAGATATGTAATGTCCCCAGTGCCTAATTCTAGTACGGTCACTGGATTCTTTGCAGCGTGTACTCCTGTTGAAGCAATTCTTGAAAGTACATTAGATTGTCTTTACGAAGTAGAGTGTCTTCACTTATTACTCAACTACTTTCCAAATCTAACAACAGTTTGCATCAAATCATTTCACATTTCTCTTAAATCTTCTTTCTATGTTTCTATTCTATTTAGATCAATTTCAATCCCCATGATTCAGTTTTATCTTCAGAACATGAAAATATATCAGTACATGAATATTTGGATAATCTTTTCATCAAAAATTGGTCAAAACAAATAAATTATACGAAATATTTTGATCTATGTTCTCCATCATCATGTTCATATTCAGCCGTAGAACGATCAAGCGTAGTTTATGCAATTACACTTTTTATCAGTCTCTATGGTGGTCTCATCATTATACTTCGTCTGATTGCATCATTTTCTATTGATATGTTTATGAAATGGAAATTTTGTATGAAAAGGAGAAATGACAATTCAGCAGGTAATTTATTCGTTTGAAATTATGTAATACATTATGAATATTTATTTAATTTCTAGTGGAACAAAGAATCAATCAATTCAAATTTGCCCAAACAATAAAAAGATTAAATTTATTTAAGAATATAAATGATCGAACAGAACAAAGTATTAAACATCAGAAGATGGTTACACGTGTCTATTTGATTTTATTATTTGGTAAAGTTTTGATAAATTTTTAGAAAAAAGAAATATCAATCTTATGATTCTATTTCATCTCTTTGTCATATGATAGGTTCAATATGTACTGTTTGTTTATTTACATCATTAAATAGTGAAAATGTAACAATAACTATAACGAACTTATCAATGACAACTTATAATGATTTTGAAGATCAACATTACAGTACACTTCGATGTCCATGTTCAAACAAAGCAATATCTTATAAAAATTTTCTCTCGTTATCGCCACGTTTACATCAAATATGTTCAAGTCATTTCGTTCATAATCATTGGATTAATATATTGAGATCCCGTCGCAAACATTTCCCTCTTAAGGATTGGCGTAGTCAACTATATTTACAGGTTCAGTTTTTGTCTGATTTTTGTCGTTTAGCTAATAAGACGATCGATGATGCCGTTATTCGATATCTTTCTCAATTGTTTATTGTTTCTTCTGTTATGCATGAAACTGAATTTAACAAACAAGTCAATGCAAGTCTCAATCAATTTTATCAATCAACAACTTATAATTTTGATGTGATGACGGATGTTTTACGACTCTTGATGCAGATAGATCAGCTATATATACAATCAGCGAGAATAATTTATGGACGAGTTAATGATGTTAATTTAATAAGCGAGGTGATGGCAGATGATGGAGACTCTACTCAACTAATCAAAGTATGTTATTAAGTTTCGCATGAAAAAAAGGTGCATTCAGAAATTTACGCCGTTAAGGCTCCCTAAAAAAAGTCAATTTTCGTGAGAAATTTCAAAATTCAGACAAATGTATGGTAGGATAGCATGTAGTCTATTCTTTATAAATGGTAATAGTTGTTCCTCAATAGCTGACTTTTCTCAAAAAACAATCTTTCAAGTTTGAAGTCTGTGATTAGGCATGTACCGAGCCCGAGCCTCTCTAGGCTCGATCAGGGCTCGGGACTCGGTCGGGGGTCAGTAGGCTCGGGACTAGTGGCGTATCTAAGGCCTGGCATTGCCAGGCTACCGGCATTGCTTGCCAGGCCACCGAGAAAAATTCTTACTAGGTACTTTATTTTTTTACTATATTGTCGATGAATTTAAATAAGAACCGTAAGGCATTGCCAGGCCACTAGTTACATCCTGGATACGCCACTACTCGAGGCTTGGTCAGGCTCGGGGCTCGAACTTGGTAGGTTCGAGGTTCGGTCAGGGTCGGGTGTCAGAAATCCACTACTACATCAATTCTGACACCCGAGCCCGACGGAGCTTCGAGCTTGACCGAGTCTCTCGGGCTCGGTACATCCCTATCTATGATCTTTTATATTTCATATTGAATTTTGAGAGAAAAATATACTATTTCGAATTAAAAGTAGGGAACTCCTAATATTCGAAAGAATAAAATAACGTTATTGATAAATACCAGGACTTTACTAAAAAATAGGAGTTTAGCCCCCTTAGCTCCCCAAGTCTCTTTAGTCACCCTAATCCCCTAGTTTCCTTAATCCCCTTAGCCTCACTAGTCTTCCTACTTCCCCTAGTCTTCTTAACTCTACTAGTTCCCTTCGTCTCTTTAGCCCCACTCCCACCTCATGGTTCATCTGTTAAAATAAACCATTACAATTCCTCTAGACAGACATGCCTGTAGAAAAGACACCATTTTGTAGGATTTTTTTGAATCATTGAACTTGTCAGTATTCACCTTCGCTGAAGAGTTATGAATTTAAACGAAGAGATCGTAAGATAGGGTAAATCTTAAGAGAAGCTTTCAAACTAAATCATATATATATATATATTTATGTATAATAAATATCCATAGAGATTTCTTGAATATAAAATGAGTTATTTTTTAACTGTTACTTGGCTCATATACCCGTCCAATGTTTATGTATCAAGTTGAAAATTTTACCATTGCCTCATCACTCCTGCCCCAAACTTATGCTCCAAATTTCGGCCCATTTGAATCTATGTGAGTTGAGATCCATTTTTCAAGCGAAGAGTTCTTTAAAACTGATACCATTTGTGCTCATTTTCGAAGATAAAAAAGTTTTTTTTACATATTTAAAAAAAATTGAAATCACAATGTCAATCAGAGCGATCATATTTTATTAAGGATATATTCTTCGGATTATAATAACAGAGGGTGAATGTAAGCTAAAGTATTTTTCTCGTTCACGTTTAACCTAACCTTTCACCCTCTCCATCATATGAAGCGTTCGTAAACATCCTTTGTAACACCTCCATACATTTTTTGTGGTTTACACACTTAGTGGCATTTCAATTATATACATTCGAAATTCATATAAAAATAGAATTCTTTTCATTTAATTACTGTCGACGTATAAAACTGAACTTTCACTATTTTATTTATAGTATCACTTTCTGTTAAATGAAATTCAGCAAATCAATTCAACAATGAGCAAATGTGTTTGTGCCATAAACCCATATTGTCAAACACCATATGTTGTATCTGATCCTGGTTTCAACGCTTATAAAAATCTGGTTTACGACGTACCAGGTTCGATTCGACGATGTCTGCCTATTGATTCTCTTCTTTCTTCATCACTTGAATGTTTATATGAAGATTATGGTTGCTTTCCATTATTGATAGCCTCTTTTTACGAAACATTGGGTCAACAAAATTATAATCCATCCTTAACATTTGATTTTGGTCCATTGATCTATAATCCAGCAACGACTCTATTTCCTCCAAATGCAACTGTTTCAAGCATGTTTAAAGAAATGATGGTCGAACAATGGAATCCATCCATGTCTTATAGATCATTTTTTGAATCATGTGCACCTACTTATTGTACTTATTCTCAAAGAATGCGTACAGAAAATTTTCTTGGAGTGATCGTAACAATAATATCAATGATTGGCGGTCTTATACTTTCATTACGAATTGTGACACCTTATCTTGTTAAAATTATTGTTGGATTAATGAAAAAACTTAAGAAAAAAAGACAACGAACAGAACGAGGTAAGTTTGATTAAATCTTTATTGAGAAACTTCACAATTGATTATGATTAAGTTTTTCATTGAAAGTATAGGAACCGTATGTTTCAATGTTTTTTCTTGTTTTTTTTTTAATATTTTTTAGTTCATCAAAGTTATTTCAATCGAATCAAAATCATAATACAAAATATGATCAAACTTTTGTCAAAAACATTAATTGAATTAAATATCTTTTCATCATCTGATTTTGAAAGTAGTATTGACCGACTAACAGCTACATATTATGGTCGATGGGCAACACGTTTCTACATTCTGTTGTTTCTTAGTACTTTCACGATACTTATCTTTTATACAATGATTCAACCACATAGCGTAACAAAAACATTTGATCAGCTATCATTTAATTCTTATCAGCAATTACGAAAAATTTATGGAAACAAATTAAAATGTTCATGTTCGCAAATAGCATCAACGTATAATAAATTTGTTGAAATTATACCAGAATTTCATCCTGTAAGTTAAAATTTAATTATTTTAGAAAGAAACAATATAGTTTTCTTCAATATGAAGAATAACTGTAATCATATGTTTCTGATTGTATAGATTCATTGAAGATTTTCTTTTTTTTTCTTCATAGATTTGTTCAAGTCAATTCGTATCGAAAGAATGGCATATGGGTATAATAAATAGTCTTGCTTCAAATTTCTCTCTATATTCAAAAAATGATTATCGTCGATTTATTTCTTCTCATCTACAATATCTTCAAGGACTATGTCAAATCTCAAAAGATTCAGTTGATAATGCTATTAATGAATTTCTTACATCATTATTAGTTACTGTTGAACTTCTTTCCAAAGAAAATTTTCATCATCGTATTGAAATCTTAATTGAACAAAGTAAATCCAATGTTCCTTTCTTAGTTTCTCGTTTTCTCGCCACGATCCAAACTTTTAATCATGGAAATGCTTTTATGACAACATATGGGACAAATTTTCAATATGTTTCTCGGATATCTGATTCTTATGCACATACAAATGCAATGATTTATGATGATAATTGTTCATGTGGATTATCTTCAAATTGTACAACACAAGCTAATTTTATTGAAAAATCAACAATAATTCCAATTGTAGGATTAAAAATGGGATGTTTACCAAGTGAATCATTTCGATTATCAACTCTTGAATGTTTTTATAATCAATCATGTCTTGATCTTGTTCATAAATATACAAATTATCAAAATTCTTCAATTGCTCTTTCAACAAATCTTAGTTATTTTCCACCAAATTCAACTATTAATGAATTGATAAATCATGCATTCACTGAACAATGGTTAAAAAATATAACTTATTCTTCATATTATGATGAATGTTTCCCTTCAGTGTGTTCATATACTTATATTGAAAAGTTTAATATTCTATATCTCATAACTCTATTTCTTAGTCTTCAAGGTGGTTTAACATTAGTTTTGGCATGGATTTGTCCAAAAATAATTCAAAATGTATCAAAAATCTATCATTATTATCGTAGAAGAAGACAAAGAACATCAGTTTATCCACATAATTCACTTTCAATGTCATCAAATGATTTTAATATTCAAAATACAAATAATAATGCTGATAATCAAACAGAACAGAACAGAACATTTGAGTAAATCATTAATGTTTTTACTTTCTATTCTAATATTAAATTTATTTTGTTTAGACAAAGAATTAGTTCACCAAGTCGACGTTACTCGAAGAGAATTTTGATAATCTCATTATTAATATTGTTAATCATTAGTATAATTATCTTTTCAATTTATTATGCACGAAATGGTAAAAAATTTCTTCTCTTCTATGAAAGGATGAGTATAGAAAAGGAAGAGTGCCATGTTTGTTTGATCAGTTTTTTTGATCAATCAGATTTTATGATGGGAAACTAGAATTTTTAGTGTATATGTGTATAAGGCTTATTTGTAAGACCTAGATGGATGGAAGTGTTGGCTTAAGTTATTTAAGTATTGATGGCCAAATCTATACTCTCTCTTAGAAGACCACTTGTGTATGAAAATGTAATTGATATGTGTAGAAAACAAGATCTAATGGCGATCTCGTTGAGTTGAAAATATATAAGTTCCTCTTCATCAGATATTTAATAGAAAAGTGGGTGTGGGTGTGCGTATAGATGTAGATAAACGAAAACACTTACACCCGCACACGCTCACACCCACATTTACACCCGCATCGACCCACACCCTAATTATTAAAATATTTGTTGTTTTCTTAATAGTTTCAATGAAAAATAAAACAATGGATAGAACTTTGAATACAACAATAACAAGTACAACTACAATGATGTCAATATCTTCCATTACAACAGGTTAGTGTAATCTGTTCAAATTAGATATGATTTCCTTCTATAGATACACTCACGAAAAACTATTTTATATAAAGGAGCTGAATAGATAGAAAGATGCTTGAGATTAATGTATAGATACTAATAGGTCATCTTTTAAAGTGTAAAATGAAAATACGAATGACGAAAATAATCTATGAAATTATATCCGATCAGAGTCCTTTTTTTTTCTTAGAACCGCTTTGTCAAGATAAATTTCAACAACAAATATCAACCAATATTTCTTGTTCTGAACATGATGAGAACAACTTTCAAATTGCTACTGGTGATTTTAACAATGATAATCGAGTTGATCTCGTATATTCTTGCAGATCTAATCAAAATGAAGAGATAATTGTATTAATGAATAATGGCAATGGAACATTTCATAATTCATCAGTTTTATTATTGTCAAGATCTGATTGGATAACTCATATTTATGCTGTTGATTTTAATAATGATAATCGATCGGATGTGTTTTTAATACATGGATCTAATCTTATAATTTTATTGAGCACTGATAATGAAACATTTGAATATCGAACGGAATTGACAAATAAATATATTAGCTCGATAAATGAAGTTCATATTGCCGATTTTAATAATGATAACCAATCTGATGTGCTTTTAATACGTAATACAGAACCAATGGAAAATCTAATCGTTTTCTTGGGAAATGATAATGGAGCATTTCAAACACAAATTATGGTATCATCTACAAAAATTAGTAAAGCGATAAATACTGCAGTCGTATACGATCTTAATAATGATAAAATATTAGATATTGTTATAAGCTTTACACAGTTCGAGAAGAACGTTTGTATCATCTATGGACGGGGAAATGGAAGTTTTTCATCAGGAATTTTATTATTCGAAAGAAACATGATTTATGCAGTCACCTTAGCTGTGGCAAATATTAACAATGATCATTATGCTGATATAGTTATATATGATGAAGACTCTAAACATTTTTATGTATTATTTGGAAGTGCAAATGAAACATTTCAAATACAAAAGCCATTTTTCACTGCTATTATCTCTTTCCCTTATTTTCTATTTATCGATGATTTTGATAATGACAATCAATCTGATATCGCTTTTCTTTATAGTCTATACGATTTTGAATACAAGATATATCATTACCATAATAATAGTTTTAAGAGAAATGAAAAAACTGTCATTAAATCGCTGGGAGGATTGGATACAGTTATTGTTCGTGATATTAATAATGATAATTATTTAGATATTATCCTTGGCACTGTTGGTCCTAATAAGATTTATGTTTTATTTGGATATGGAAATGATCGTTTTTATTCACATATGGTTTATTCGGGTGAACACCAGCTTTTTTCCTCTTGGTTAACTGTTGGTGATTTTAATAATGATAATTTTCAAGATATAGTTAGTGCTAATTATGACACTATGCTTATTGATGTTTTCTTATATAAACGTGAATGTTCCATTGCCTAAGAAGATTCAAAGATACATTTTATGTATTATTCAGTTCATTTCTTTTAAATGTGCTCATTAAATAAAAAAAACATTGATATCCTATAAATTTTTAATGCTGTTTATCTTGCTTCTCTTCTTGCATTATGACGAAAGGACGGTGAATAAAATTCTTGATAAATCAAATAAAAGTCATCTAGTTAAACATTTCTATAACATATTTTTATTATTGAATTTGCTCCTGGTGAGTATTAATCTTGAGGGTGTGGGTGTAGGTGTTTTCGTTGATCTACGCCTACATCCGCGCCCACACCCACTCATTTATTCTTGTTTTATCTATTTTTTTAATGGTTTTTCAATGGTTAGTAGTTGCCAAGAAAATAATTTCCGTTGTAAACAAGTTAGTGAAACATGTGATGAACAAAATAATATTTGCTGTAATGGAACACAATATGGACAATGAGATCATATATATTGTGTATTAGCGGGTGAACAAACTCAATCACAAAAATAGATGTATATAAATAAACATAATTATTTTTTGATTCAAGATTATCAAAGTGAGAGAAGGATTATTCATGAATCTTTTCGCAATGATTCGATTTTTATAGAAAGTAGCTTTAATATATTCATTTTTATGTATGTTTATTCTCGATAAGTTGGTCTTTTCAGGAATGCCTATTTAATTTAAAAGCAAAGATATGATACAAAGCATACAGTCATGTCATAGTTTTTTGAAAAAAATCTTTTTTTCCCTTTAGGATACAATAAGAAATAAAGAAAACATGTTTCTCTTGATAAAATTTTGATCATTTTTATAAATAACTTTTTGTTGGAATATCTTTTTCCACCTTTATTATAGACAAATCATCCATTTCAATGTCTTGAATTTTTGACGATGATCGACGCAGACGATCGAATACTGTACGGAACACTGGAATGAACAATAATTTGATGAGAAGAAAGATTAAACCAAACACTTCTAATACGACAATTGTGAAAAGAAGACTATGAAACATAACTTCAGTTTGTCTAGCGATAGGTTGTTGTAAATTACCAATATAAAATATATTTTGTTCAATTGTAACACTAATATTTGTCGTTGTTCGATAGAAGAATGTATATTGACTCTCATTAGTAAAGAGTTGAGCTGAATTAACAGTTAATGATGATGACCAAATACCACTAAATTTAGATACGTCATTACTATTTAATGGATCGGTTTGATTAACAATTTGAGTTAATTCAATAGGAAATGTCATCGATTCAGCAAGGACTTGATCAAGTGATGATGAAACAAATGTCGAGGCAAAATTCAAAGCCATCAATATGAATCTTTTCAATTAAAGAAAATAAAACAATCAATATTTTTTTTAGATGAACAAATATACCTTCCATTTTCATCTTCTGCCGCAGGTCCACTTAAACCAATTCGAATGGCTCCAACTGTATTTAATCCTGGCAAAACCAATCGAACACTAATCACTTGAGCTGGTAGTAAAATAGTCAAGCTGAGAATAGTACCATTATACTTTGTTTGACATTTAGTAATTGGTATAAGAGTGGTTTCATAACCATCAAAACGTTCTACATAGAATTGATCATCACAAGTAAATGCTGTTTGAACAAGATCAATATTAAGTGTAAATGGTTGTGCATTTAATAAATCAAACATTGGTTGACTTTCTTTTGTTGAACGACGAGGATCCCATCTCTGTTGTGTTGTTGTACTAAATTTCGCATTGCGTAAAGTAACATCACATGCAAAAGTACTATTGTGAGTAATATCTTCAATTGGATATTGCTGGAGAAAAGAATTCGAAAAACTATATGCTGACACAACAAGTACAATTATTGCAGCTGAGATCAGACCACCGATCCACATCTAAACAAGAAATATATTTTTAACAGATTTCAAAAATTCAATGAAACAATACCTCTCCTTCACCGATGAGATCAATTTTTCTAAATATTTTCTTGACATTATCTTGCATTGAGTGATGCTGAGGATAAAATGCTTCGGAAATTGTCAGAAAAAGTGCTACAAATAAGCCAATTACCATGACGAGAACGACCCAAACAAGAGGTGAGACGAGCAAACAATGCACTGAGTTCACGTTGAATGCGAACATATTTTGCATAAGTATATCATCGAAAACAATATTTTCAGGTGATTCAGGATATTCTTGAATTTGTTCAATGGATTCAAAGGCGGAATATAAAACTTCACCAACTGCTCCATATGGACAGAATCCGTCTTCTGAACAGTTCATTGATGATGATGAATAAGGAGAACACAGTTCAATTCCAGCATAAGTTCGATTTGTACCACGATTACAAGGAATAGAACTGGTTGCATAAACATCTATGTTTGTATTTGGATAGTAACCTGGAGGTGCGACAAGAATACCAACACCATTGCTCAAACTATCTAAAATACCCAAATTACCAGAAGATGAACAAGTGAGCCGAATTAAAGATTCAGCCATCATTTGTAAAAGAACTTGTTGGCTATTTGGATAGACAAAAATCGGTTGTGTTGAATCAGAGAATCCATCAGATTGAATATTATAGACATGCACTGCTGATGAAACCCATTCATAAGTTGAATACGTATAAGTATTGGCTAGAATCACTGCTTTCTCACCTGTTTCATCTAGCCATGCAACACTTTTCCCAAAGCCCATAAATCCCACTCCATTCTGCCGAGTACTAATTGGATTGTGAGTATCATTTAACGAATACAATAAAACTGTATTCAGTGATTGAATACCAATAAGTACCTGTTGAGTATTCCAACAAATACTCACTGACATGACTGACTGTGCTGTATAAGTCTGGCTGTTGGCCATGTAACGAATGATACGTGGATCATTCCATGAATAGTGCAAGACGTTTGCAATATTAAATTTGCTTATACTGTACGGAGACGATAAGGATGTATTTAATCGAATATAAAAACCACATTCGACAGCTGATGTTGGTGTTGATTGACAATATCCAGCTACAACAGCATAATCTTGATTTGAACCAATATGCATTCCTCGAGGAGAAATACCGATTGTATTTGGCCAAACGAACAATTCAAATGTTGGATATAATTGATAAAAACATATAAAATTATCAGCAATACTATATACACCTGTACCTTGCCCATCGATAGCAATGAGAAAATTATCTTGTGTTGAATAGTTAGATACAATTTGTTCATCGTCCAAATGAAATGATGCACAAGTACCATTGCTAGTGAAAACACCAATAACATTATTTCCTTGAATATCAATACAATTGTAGACAAACGAAATATTGTTTGTACGTGGAACAACAACACTGTAAACAAAATCACATGTTGTCAAATTATATGGAATTTGACAACTGGAACTGTTACTGTGTGGAAATAGTTCGACGTACCATACTAAGAACAAGTTGTCAACACAAACTAAAAATTGATCATTTATGCCAATTTTAATTCCATAAAGATCATAATCATAAGGTACTTTTGTGTACATTACTACGGTATGGATGAAAAGAAAAAAGAGACATATTCTGATAGACGACATAACAACCAACCGACAAGTTGTAATGTTTTCTAATGATCTACTTCTCCGTTGTTAATGCCAGTTGAATATGTTGTAAGGAAAGAAAAAAAGAAGTGTTTCAACGATGACGTTAATGGGAATTTCATTTCTAAATTGCAATATAATAATGAATATCGGATATATTTTGTCACTCATCTTTTTTGCTTTCTGAATGCATCTAAAAGAATTTAGTGAGATGTCACTCAACGAGGAAGTAATATCTGAAGAATATATTCTTGATTAAAAACACTTGCATTTATTAAAAAAATATAATTATCTAAGAAATAAATGAAATGTAGAATAAATGTAATTAAAATCTTGTTTTTTTTCTTCTATTACTTGTCATTAATAACAACTTCGCTTGAATAATAAATTCATGAATCTATTCCAAATGTCTATATACTTTAGGGTCCTGCGAGAACGATTTGTTTTCATTCCCGTTTCCCGTTCCCGTTCCCGAAAGAAAATTTTATTGTTCCCGTTTCCCGTTCCCGTAGTCCCGTTCCCGAAAGCAATAATGAAAAAATAACATCTTTGTACACTAGCTTCTTGCGACACCTTACAGTGTTCAGTAAAGTAAACATGATATGAAAGTAAAGCTAAACTTATGACTGGAACGTCGATTGGCTAAAAATTCTCTATATGAAAGCTAATTGTGCAGACATATATAAATGTATAGGAATCAAGATAAGATAATTTACGGGAACATGAACTTTTGATGTCGTTCCCGTTCCCGCAGGACCCTAATATACTTACTAATAGAACTCATGTATAAAGATCTACTGTATGAAATCATAAAAATAACAATAGTAAAATCATGAGATTTAATTCAATATCAAAGTCAATTTATTATTGATGACAAGTAATAATTATTCTACATTTTCATTTATTTATTAGATATTGAATTAAATCCGAATAAAAAAATAAAAATAATTTTTTGTTATATATGAGTGAGTTGCAAAATCATTGTATGATTGATGAAAAAAAATGAAAGCGAGTTTAGAGAGAGTCCGTACCGTAGATATTGTTCTCCGTCATTTCCTGAGTATCTTGTAAAAATTTCTCAACTAAAGGATGCAAACTAACTGAGAACTTCGGGTCCAAAAGTCCGAATTTTGATGTATAAAGTTTAGTATAAAAGGATTTTCTGAAATTAAAACAAAGGCGTAAATATTGTACATGAAATGATAACTCTCGATGAGATCTACATATCGCATCATCATACTCTGCTTGTTTCTTTGATGTAAGAGTCATTATATCTGAAATCGACGTAAAAACTCGGTTCAATACATAAGCACATTTTCGTGCCTGGGTATCGTGCTATTAAAAGGTTTTACTTTATTTATCGCTAAATCTAATTAAGCATGATCTAAGGAGTCAAATAACATATAAGAAGCCTATTTGAGGGTGTGGGTGTGAGCTAAGAGGAGAAACATAATCACACCCTTTCTACGTATGTTTGTTTTATAAGAAAAACTTGTGTAAAAATTGGTGCGTAGTCATATATCGTTAGTTAATTAAAAGATTTCAGTTTATCGAATGTCTTTTCTGAAAATATTTTACGTTTGTCTTCTTCATTTCTGCCAATCATATATTTCAAGGACATCATTGGTACTGTTCGCTACTTTTTTTCGAAGAAAAATTAAATTATTCTGTACAGCAATATCAGTGACATTTGATAATAGAACAATATTTTGATCGTATCGTTTCCCATCGTTATCAAGTACATAACAGCAGTGTTTGTTTTCTCCGCAAAAAAAGAATAACCAACCACATTCATTCGATAAAGAAATTAAACGCATTCTGTCAGGCGACTTATTATAATCTGTTTGCATACAGTAAAGAGTTGACATGCCATGGCTTCTTAGATGAAAATAAAGCACCGGCGCTCGTGATTGATAATCATATGTTTCAATCAAAAGTGCGTAATATAGATCATTCATTCGAATACATTTAATCTTGTCTTGTGGGTTACATGAAATCGGTGGAGACCACCCAGTATAAGACTGCTCATTAGTGTGCCAATCAGGGTCATTTGCTAACCACTTTTCAATTCTATCACCAACAACGAGTAAAACATGCTCTTTAAAACATGTTAACGTTTTATAATCGCGAGACCAAGAAGACTGCAAATTGGCTGATTTTGCCCAAATCTCTTTAGTATTTCCGGAATATGGATCAGATTGGTATAATTCATTTGGCCGGAAGTTTTGACCACTGGGCAGTAGTACTAAAAATTGTTGTAAACAACTGGACCAATGTAATTCAATAGCTTCAGAAACTCCACGCAGACTATTCCACGATTTTTTAACTATATTTAAAGTAGGCAATTCACGTCCATAAGAAAAAGCAATCAATTGATCACTAATTGGGTGCATTTGACCAAGTGCTCCGGGTGAAAGATGAATGGATACTTTTGGTTTCTGTGATGTAAGTAGAAGATCAACAAAGTAACAAGGGGCAGCAGTATGTGACACCGGTTGCGTGAGTGGTTTGACGACGATCAGTTCATGTGAAATTTTCTTGATACTAAGTTCAACAGGAAAATGTTCTATGTCATGTTGGAGTTGCTGGAGTTTATTGATTAATTGATTAATATCATTTTCGAAATAATTTTCATTTTCCCGCAGTGTATCTATTACACTTGATAACATCGCGAATTGCTTCAGTAGTTTGTCACCTTCCTTTAAAGCGATTTCCTGCAAACGTTGGCGTGCATATGCAGCTGATTGTTTAATTAGTTCAGTTGTATCTAATTCCCATTTATTGATCATCTCCACCTGTACTTTGATATTATCAGACCACTGTTGCTCGTTGCAAGTTGAAATTTTCTCTTGCAATACATTTCTTTCGTTCAGAACTGTATTCTCAAGTAAATTCGTTAAATCCTGTCGATGTTTTACAATATGTTGAGAACAGAAGTGTTTCTGACAGCCTGTGCATAATAAAATACCTGGTTTTGGCTTTACTTCGGAGCTAAGTGTCTCACACGTAGCACAAAGAATAGTTGAAGAAGCACAAGCCATTATTTTTCTTGAGAAAAATATGTGCTTTTTGATGCGATTTTATTTGTTTTTGAGTGAAATGTGACTAGAAGTGCACGAGCAGAGAGAAAAAAATACATCATTTTTCTCTCGAAGAGAAAAAAAAGAATTCATTATAAAATAACATTCGATTCTTATAGCATTTCTATGACGATGACTGGTTACTTTTCTTTCTTTGTAGCTCACTCTGTTTATTGTTACATTCTGAAATGTTTACAAAGTGTATCGTAATGCATTCACAGTTCTTTTATACTAACCAAGTGAAGATCTAAACACTGAGGCTTACATTAGAAAAATCTGGGTGTAGACATAGGCGAGCAAAGAATGCAATATCCACACCCACGCTATTCTTTTTTTCCTATTGTAAATATGTTTCTATGTTGATTTTGTCACCTTAAGAGTAAAGAGGACGGTATAATACTTATATCATATTCCCACCGACGTCTTCACAAAAAACACAAATTGAGTTCGTCCACATAATGTCGTTATTTGAAACTTTTTAGAAAATCCAGTGTCTTTATTTTGTTAATGATGGTATTAATAAAAAAGTGAAAAAGAAAATGTTTTTGTTGTTAGATTAAATAATTACAAGTGTATAGTAATACAGAAAAAGAGATTGAAATTTACAGTTATTATTGTTCTTTCGATTGATTCGTATTGCTGACATCAGATGAATTATCAGTCCATGCCTACAAAAAGAAGAGTTTCTACCTTAAAAATATCTTATCGCATGAATACTTACAATGAGATTGTCTCGGAGTGACTGCATGATTATAATGCTGTCTAAAAACGAATCGGAAAAATATTAATTTTACTATTAATTTTTCTCTTACCTCTATAGGAATCATCTTCAAGAGAATCTGATCCGGTCAAAGCCTCGTCGAGGGCCTATTATGTAAATATTCAAACGTGTAAAGAAATGAAATAGATCAGCTCGAGCAAACCTGTATGGCTATACGACAAGCAGCATCTGTATTATTGAGAATTTCGTAGAAAAAAACGGAAAAACTCTGAGCAAGACCAAGTCGAATTGGATGTGTTACTGACATTTGATTTTTGGCGATATCAAAGGCATTCGTATAGGCATGTCCTGATTCTCCAGCGAATTCTAGAATTAATATCAATGTACATATTTATGTTCGAGTAGAACATTTTCTATACTACTTTGCCGTTCGCTACCAGTGGTGACTTCAGTCAAATATCGATAATAATCACCTTTCGTCTTTAAATAGACTATCTTCGATTCAGTAGTTGTTGCTTTTGGAATGAGATATTTATCAAGTAATATCTAAATTGATAAATTTCTATTTCTAAAACGATCCTTAATTGAATAAGTCCTACACAAAGTTCTTGACATATATCTTTCAATTCGTTTTCAATCTTTTCTCGATATTCTTTAGTCATTTTTCGTTGACGTTCGGAGCCGCTGCCTTTCTGTTCAATGATTGATATAATTCGCCAAGATAATCGACAAGCACTAACTGTATGTTTGTAGGCAATTAAGAGCAAATCGCGTTCTTCAGTCGTCAATTCATCATTGAATTTAACAACCTTTTTCATAGCAATTACCATATCAGTATATCTAAATCAACACTTACATTACGAGATCAACTATATTTACTTTAAGAACCAATACTGTACCGTTCAGCTTGTTCAGCTAATTTCGCTAGTTGTACTAGTTCATCCTTGTTTGCCATCATTCAATATAGTTTACCGTGATTGGTTGTCCGGTGAAGACTTACTTCACTAATACAAATGTGTAAATACTAGTTGAAAGAGGTGCTCAAGTATGTATACATTACTTCCTAGATACTTCCTCCCTTTTTGAGTTATAACTTTATAACGCATATTTGGATATGACGTCATACAATATCCAACAAGGAAACGTGTGTTAAGTATTGTACAAAAGAAAAACGATTGCTTGATTAGTCATCCATATCTACAGAACGAACATCGGACGGAGCGCAAAGTATATTGTGCGATGCAGCGTCATTACTTAGTAACTGACTACGATAAATTTTATTTTAATATATAACGAAAGAGGGCGACAGTGTAACATGCTTTTGTGATGGAATATTGTTATCATATAATAATTCGACATGATTGAATATACTATTTCAGAAAGGTAACTATCATAAGAAGTTCGCTCTTCTTAATATGAATCATTCATGATACGTATAAGTCAAACCTAATATTCATACTAGCTAGAAGTAATCGAACGAATATAAATAATAAGTATCTATCTAAGTGCTAAGTAATTTTAAATAAAAACGAAGTAAAAAATTCCAATTTTTCTAGGTAGTTTACTGAACACAAGTTTAAGTAAGGGCGTGAGGGTGGATGAATGTAATGAACAAATTCCTCTTAATCATCAATTTAAATCAAATGTGATCAAAACAGAAGCTAAATTATTCACTATTGAATTATGAGCTGGTATAACGATATCTATAATTCGAGAGGAACGTGAAAATGTATTCATAGATAAACGATGAACTGTGCATTTAGTGCGAATTAATCTATTAGCAGAACAGTCAATGTTAATTCCTGTATTATCAAATGAGTAGATGGTTCAATACACATGCAGTTTCGAGTTGATGATATTAATTCAATGGAATCTAAAATATAGGATTAAATATTAATACAATTATTTTGAATTATCAGTTATGAATAAAACCGCAGATAGTGGACAACTTCTAAATTTATTGGGAGAAGTCAGTAGATGTGACTTCCCCATAGCTTCACTCGAAATCAGTTTATTCGCTCTTGGTTTTGGACTATGTTTGAGATTTATTTGAATAAAGAATTTATGGCTTATCATCAAATTTCTTATCTCGTTTTTCTATTAAGGTGTTGTATAACAGCTTATTACTTAATCCGGATAAATAAAATGTCTCTGCTTTATCAATAAATTTATCAGAAATTTTATTATTTTTCAACGTTATCATGTATATCTAACATTCTTAAGATAATCTTACTAATCTCGAGTGGAAATATTGTAAAAAATAAAGCATAGGAGCAGTGTTTCTATACTTTTTTTTATTATTTATTATGCGTCACGATAAGAATTTCATCGAAAAATAGGCATAAATTACGAATGTATAAATAGGTAGGGGTATGGTTATTCGTTGATAATAAAAATTATTACAATGAAGAATACAGTTCGAATGTATTGTTACTTTGTATTTATGTTTTTAATTTCAAAATGTAATGGAAATCCAAATTTACCAATGAATACAATTCAAATTCCTTCAACTCGAATGAATAATAATTTTATTCGATCTGAGAGATATTACATCAAACAGCAGGTCCCAAGGGTCTTTCCAATTCAAGGTCCATCCCAAACTTTTGTTAAGGTATCTGGTCTAACAATGCCTTTCCATCATACAGAACCATTATTATATAAAATTAAATATGAAGGAAGATGTCTTTCGTCTTATTTTAACTCAACTTGGCTACATTTACGTTTTATGATTAATGACAATTTGCTTTATTTAGATAAATTTCTACCAAATACAGCTAATCGGTATCAATATAATACTGGATATAGTGAAAATGATAGTCTTGATTATATTGGTGGTTTGTATTGGTTCGTTAATACACCAACAGTGACACAATGTTCATTTAGTGATATTATCTATTTAAATCCTGGTTTACATGTCATTGATGTAGCTGTTCGAGGTGGACATGCTCGTGGTGCTTTTCCAACCTATGTTGTTGGTGGAGCTTTGACAATTGAATTAGTTGAATATGATTTGTACGCAGATATTGGTATGAAACCGATCGATGCTAAACCGATCGATGCTAATTTAATACCAAATTCTATCGGATAATTCATTCGAAAACTAATTAATAAAATGTTTTTTTTATTACTCACGAAATATTCATTATTTTTAAATAAATAAAAGAGAATTATTGATATGACTCTCAAATTCCTAAAAAGATTGATTTAAATTTACTATGTAATTCTGAAAGTATGAATGAATAAAAGAAGTTTTTCTTGTAACCAGTTAATCAACTATATTGCACCAAGCTCGATCGTTCGTTGACTAGTGTCTACCACAATTATGATTTAATTGATCAAGATTCATTATAGACACAACGAGATATTCTGAGTCGAATAAGAAAAGATTGCTACTGCTATATATGAGTTACGTACAGTTACATTCTTATCTGTCAGTAATAGAAATAAATTCTTAGTATCGAACATACATATGAATGATAGTATAAAAGAAAGATATGCTCAACAAAGCAGACAATGTAAGAAGAGTAAATGTAATTGCTAAATAATCTTCATCAGGGCCTAGTATGACTTAAGCTAAACCTAATTAATTGAATAAAAATGATTCATTGGAAGAAAGATGGAAAGCCTTTTCGTAAATGGACGGTCGTAATTGTCTCAATAGAAGATTATATCTTGTTAATATTTCTACATTAAAATCAGTTACATTTACAGCATAGTTTTGTTTGAATTCTGTATTTCTTCGACACGACATTTCGTCAACAAAATCAACTCATCCGTAATCATAGAAAGCATAAGTAAGTTTAACAGAATTTAAGTATGAGTGTAGGGATGGATATAATTAATTATCAAACACGCATTCACACCTACACTATCCATTGTAATCATTCGAATAAGATTGCGTAAAGGAAAAAAGGTTTCATAGAAATTTATTAGATTAATGAATTTTTTAACAAGTTAACTCAAATAGATGGGTTTGGGTTCAGCAATCATGGGCGCAAAGACCCACACCCTACTGATACTATCTATGCAATGACAACACTTGAGTAGTTTATAAACAACGTTGGACACGGACGAAAGCTTGTTTGATCATGGATAGGAACTCTTTTCGAAATGTGTTTGAGGCTAATGTGTACACGATGAATGTTAGCTAAACAAAAAGAAAAAAAAAGCATTTAAAATCTCTTTCAAATTATCAATACTTCAATAGAGCCGTTTCTGTATATTTAGAGCACAATAATGAAAATACTTTTAGTTACATTGAACCTAAGTTTTTGTATTTTTGACACCTTTTGATTCTGACAAAACCCAGTCAACATATTCAGATCCTATGATTATTCAATGCTATTACTCTGTCGGAGTTTCTAACGTTTCCGGAAAATGAAAAATGTAAAACCTACCGCTGCATAAGTGTGCATAAGACAGACACCTAAATTGCTAATAAATAGAATAATGGCTTGTTGATCGGCACTTTTAATTTGCCAACTTGTCGCAAATGTGTAGAGTGGTAAGCTTGACGTCATGGAATTGAGAAGGATGAAAAAAGTAATTTGCAGAAAGGACAATCGAATAAATTGAGATTCTTTTTTGATTTTATGTCGTTGTTGTTGCTGCAGATTTTGACAAGTAGACCCAGTGACCGTTTTTGTTATTGGCTCCGGATGAACGGCTCGACCTAGTTGACGTATATTTTGTAGTGTCACAATACTGAAGACAACCATTATTAAGAATGGAACAACAGAAATGACAATAGCATAAATAGAATAAAATAGCTGATAGTTACTTCGTGGCGGTGGGATGCATCCGATAGCCGGAATACTCTGATAACCACTTGGAACATGAATGGTAAATAGCATCCAAAAGATAAAACTTAGTGAGATCAACCGTCGAGCTATTTTAGGAGAACTCTTTTGACGAAGCCACACCCACTTTGATGTTACCATCCAACGATCTAATGAAATAAGGCACAAAAAATGACGTGCAAGAACAATACTGAAGACAAAACCGTACGCTCGAAATTTGCATAGAGATGGTGTTGTTCGTGCTAAATCGTAGCCCATATTTATACCCATTGTAATGATACGATTGATACCATCGAACAAAAGCAGCAGAATTTGACTAATAGATAAGCAAATGAAATACCATGAACAAATATTTGAACGAAGGTTGCTTCGCGAAAAAACCAATATATTAACTGTATTGCCTACGAGTGCCACAAAAACAATTGGTGGCAAATAATATGCACAAAGTTGATTTTGCAATAAGTTAAGTTGATCGCTCAAACTACGGGTAGTCATATCTATAATCGAACAAAGAGAGAGTGAAATAGTTTTCTCTAAACAACACGTTTACATTATGAGCAAGAAATATAAAACATATGAAAGTTAATTTCGCATGAACTGTCAATGTTCACATAGGTGGAGGGCTATAGCAACATAGTTGGTATCTGACGATGACATGTTAACAACTCAGCAGACTTCTAATCAACAAGAGTGTCACATACAGAATATGTTTAGAAGACATTTTGGTATTAAGCACTTAAAATGAAAAGATAAGATCGCTAGTTGCACTTGAGATGCCGCAGATTAAATCTGCACTTCAGAAAACTCAAAACACAATCTCATTGACAATTTCGATTTTAGTCTTACAACTATGTTTCATATGAGTGTTCTAGAAATTTAATCTCAAAGATAAACTGTCCATTGACGCGAATGATATTTTGTCTCCAGTTAAATAAGATCGAGATGAACATAAGTAACTCTTCACGGGAAAGATAAGAGGACTACGCATTGACGATAGAGTATAATGGCCGAGAAAGACATACAATAGCAGTAATATATAGTTTTGATGTCCTCTCTTTCTCGATTCAACCGGCTCACCTCAGGCCATATTAAGTCAGATACAGGCGTCAAATAATTTCCAATGAGAGAAAAAGAAAAATCTGGAGAAGACGGCTGCATTCGTTGTTGGAAAAGAAAAGTAAAAAAGTCTATTAGTCTTTAATTAATCGGTGAGTATTTAGAGAGTTTTTTTTCTCTCCTATCTCCATCAATCTGCTACTGACAGATCAATATGTGAAACGAGAAAATAAGTTTTCGAAAAGCTAAAATAATTAACTCATTTTCTCCTTTTTTTCGAAAATGATCGATAGAAATTTATAAAATAGTCAATAGCATTGTCATAACTTTTATTTAATTATAAGTAATATAATTTTAATTTAAAAAAAAAAGAATTCTTACATAAGTAATTCTTTTTTATTCGAGTATAAAATATCTTAGTTTTAAAAATTAAATTTAAATAAAAATTTTTCATTTAAATCATTAATTGTTAATACTTTTTTCTCAGATTTTTCTAAAATTAATGCTGTTTTCGAATCAGGATCAACCGCTATATAATATTCCGGAATATTTATTGATTCAAATGCAACCATATTTTTTTCTTCATTCATAATTAATTTAAATGTTGCATCTTGTTTAAATAAAGTTAATTGATTATTTTTTGCTAATGTAACTCGTCCATTGACATGACGTAAATATATATTATTTTCTGAATATGATGAAAATGATATAAATATATCTGTTGAATTTGTTTCATATGTATTTTGTTCTAAACCATCACGTATTAAAAATAAACTTCGATCAATTTCTGTCATTGTTATTGATGTTTGTTCAACATCCGCATCAAGTATGAATGCAGATATATAACGATTATCATAAAATGATTGAATATAAACTGATTTATGATAATATTTCGAACTACGATCTAAATAAATGTTTTTTTATTGAAAAACTAATAAAAAAAAACTTACGAATATAAAAATGTTGAATAAAAAATTCAGCATTTGATTTCAAAGAATTAGAAGAATATAAAGTAAGTATACTCAATGGACGTGCTGGACTACCAAATGGTTGTGTTTTAGATGTTAAACGTTGAATCTCTATCGATTGACATGTACTATCACAATTCTTAGAAAAATTAAAACCAATATGTAATTCAATAATACAATTACAAATTGATTTAGATGCTGAACTAAAAAAGAAACGAAAGAAATTCTTTTTTATTAGCTAACTGTTAAAATAGAAAGAATATATATACATACTTTCGCTTAGTATTTTTCGATAATACATTAAAATAAATAATATCGATTTTTATTTCTTGCATTAATAATTGATTAATTTTTACATTTGTCTAAAGAGATAATAATTAAAAATAATTAATACAAAATTTCGATTTACTTGTTCTTGAACTGATGCAATAGATAAACTTGTATTAAATGTACTTATTGGTTGACATAGAAGTTGTTTTATTGAATAATCGACTCGAAAATAATAATCATATTGAGATTTTGGTGATTTATTTATTCGATCTGCTAATTCTAATAATTCTGTTTGTGGAGTTCTATAAATTAATTTTATTAATGAATTAGAAATATAATATAAGAATAGTTACATCGATGCTTTTTGTTCAATAAGTGAGATAATTGTTATTATGTAAAATAATCCCACAAAGAAATACATTAAAATAAAAGAAATTATTATACATTTCTTCGATCTTCGACTATAAAAAAACAAGATCAAAATTTATATAATATAAAAATATTTGACATGAATCCTACCTGACAAAATACATTTTCATTGTATTGCAATAGTTATATTCGCGATGTATATATATACGTATGAATTACGGAAGAAGTAAAATGTGAGCAATACATGATTTATAGACATAAATCATTATCAAATGAATGACTAATACACAATTGTACTTTAATGAAAAAATCGAACATGGTAATTGTTTTCAATATAAATCATTTTATGTGAATGAGGAAAGAAAAGAGAATATTATGACACATAGTTAGTGCTTATTATCATTAAAATTGCAGTAACTGCTGAAAAATATTATTAATTTACATAAAAGTTTATTTTCACGGTATAATCACCCCTAGGAAGTTCGTGTAACGGTTGTAAACATGTTCGGAAGTAAATGTCATACCTGTGTCTTGTTCCTAGGAAGGTTAAATTTGTAAACGTACGCATGTGTAATGAGAAAAATCGTTTCAGGTACATATATATGTGTCCTTAAAGTATACAAATCAATATTAATGATTTGCATCATTTGATATTTTTATAATCGATAAAATATCGGTAATTATGCGTCAGTTTTTATCAGACAATAAGACTAACACTTCGAAATGTTGTAAAACCTTGAGGGTATGGGTGTGAGTGTGTATCTTTTCTCAATTCACCCGCACCCAACCAGAGAATTAATATGAATTGGAGCTAAGAACTTGAAACTGTATCATTATACAGATAATTATTTGACGGATAACATAATTATTGTCTTGTATAATCTTAATGATTACTTTTCTTTTCTTTTTATTTAATTGTGTTATCTATAAAAAAAACCATAGTGCAACATAGTCATATAATCTATCGTGATTTGTCTTTTTTTGTTCACATTGAACTGTAAATAGAATTTTATAGTTCTTTCAGTCTCGATTAATAACAACTCAGATAGAACGTAATACACAAACTCTTGTTTACGATAAATAAAAATGACAGTAAGATCGCAAAGTTTATCTGATACCCTCAACCATCCTATAGATATTAATTAATAAAAGTAAAAAATGGTTACTACATAAAATTGTTGTTATCAATGCATTTCGGATATAACACTTTTGAAATTGTTTCTTTATTTATCAGTAAGCAAAACACACTTAGAGAGAAAAATAGTACATGATGAAATAATTCAGTTTAATCAAAAACAAATCTTTATTAATGTATTTATTCACTCTGAGCAGCAATTTGCTTCTCAATAAACTCGACGAATGCGTTATATACTTCTTCTTTAGATTTAGTTCGATCATAATAGAATGAACCACCTGCTGATTTACCATTGAGTTTAACTATATCGAAACTTCGATAATAATAGGAAGCACGATATGTACATATCATATCATCTAGAAAAAGAAAATGATAGAGAAAATAATAATTACTTTTGATATACATTCATACCTTTTTGTAAAGTCATTCGAAAATTATTTCCACATCCCCAGAAATTATCTTTAGATTTAACGTGACTCCATCCATTCCATACTTCACCACTACTACCACCACTAATATTCCAATTTTGATCACCTGATCGAATAACTATACGTGCCGTAGTTAATAAATAGAAACTTAAGAGAAGCAAAATACTGAATAAATATATCACATTCATTTGTGTAAAAAAAATATTATTCTTTGCTGTTGAGTTTTGCACCATGAGAATGAAAGTGGATAGAAGATTGAATCAGTAGACACTTAAGATATGACGATGACAAGCGAAGACGATAAAAAGGGGAAAAGAAAATATTAGCAACTTTTTTGTATGTGACAACATGTGATAGTAATCTGATTGTCATCAAAAATGTAAACTAACTCACTGATTCAAAAGATAAAAATGTATTTTTCAATTGATCACCAGAAGAAAAGAAATTTGAATAGTATGAATACTATCGAAATAAAGGAATTATAGTTGCACATTTAATTGACGTTGGATGTAAAATATTTTGGCTTAGAAAAGAAAAAAATACTACACATGTATTTCATTCTTTTTTAAAATTGCATTCTCATTTACATCCATCCTCGTCATCGTTGTATAAGCTAAGATATTCGATTACTGTTTAAACATATAAATTTGTATCATGCTTTATTATAATAAAAATAAATTAAGTAAAATAATGAGTTGAAAGAAAGTCATTGTTAAAATATGTATCTTTTTGATGAACTATTTAATGCAATATATGTGTAATTGAAACTATATAGAACCACAACGAGAAAATCGAAAAATGAATAAATAATGAAACAAAGAAACGGTGATTATACATTTTTAAATACTAATAAAAAGCAAAAAAGAAAAAAGTAGGAGTTGATAATAAAATGGATTGGTCTCAACAAAGCTGGTTCGTATGGATGCTGTGGTGATTATTTGTCTGACTACAGTGGTAGTCATTTGACTGGATGCATGATTTGTCGTTATTTATGCTGCAAAGAAAAGTAAAATTTTATTTAGTTTTTAAATAACCAATGATTATTCAAATAAGTCAATAAAAACATATAAATACATTGTTATTGTTAACTTAGCAAAAAATTAATATTTCGAGATCTATTCTCTTAGTATTTTCTAAAACGAAAGGATCTGTGTCCTACTAGAAATCATATCACTAGAAGTAACTTACAGCAAGAGTTAGATTGAAGATAAAATTTTTGAATTCTGCTGTTGCTAACATCGCTCACGAACATATTGCCATATGTATCAAATGCCATATAACAAGCATTGTTTAATTTGTCTGCTGTTGATCCACTAGAACCTGAACATCCAGCGACACATCGAAATCCAGCAGAACTCGATGCAACAATACGATAATTGCTAGTATCCATGATGAATAGGTATCCGTTTCCATCAAGCACAATACTAGTTGGATAATTGAGTGAAATGGTTCCCGATGCCATACCTCCTGCTACCGTTGTACCATTCAATTCACCGAATCCAAATCGTTGAATTCTATGATTGTAACAATCTGCTACATACAAAGTGAAGTCTGTATCAACATAGATTCCCCAAGGATAATCGAGCAACGATGATGTCAATCCACTCGAACCATTTCCAGCTATCATCACTGGTATGCCTGAAACACTGATGAGATCAACTTTCAATACTTTGTTTAAGTTAGATAAGGAACAGTATAATGTGCTACGGTTGTCAATAAAGAGACCATAACATGGTGCACTAATATTCATTACTCGCGTTCCGATCGTAGCATTTGATATCCACTTGTCGACTTGACCATTCGACGCGCCATTGTCAATATAAACATCACCATTCATTGCAACAAATAAACTGTATGGCCCAGACAAGCCACCTTGAATAGTTCTTGTGGCAGTTGAACTACCATTAGGCCATACTTTAACGACACTGGGGGACCAGCTACTAGCATAGATAGTATTGTATGTATCGATAAAGATCCCATGAGTTTGGGAGCCAAGTGTGCTTTCATTTGCAAATGTAATCGCGTTTGGATACCACGATGCACATGGACTAAACATAGGTCGATTATACCATAGACCTACAAAGATAATAAAATATTATTAACTAATCAAATATGTTCGTATATTTTATAAGAATTATAACTCACCTGTAAAATTACTAGTAGTTTCTTCAATGACAGCTGTAGTCAATTGTATATCATTAGTTGGTAATGAAATAAAGTAAACTGAACTATTCGAATTACTCACTAACGACAATTCAGTTGTTACAATAGATTCGGAGAACATTTCACATGTGTTATTATCTCGAAAACAATTAAAAGAAGAAATCGGTGTTACATTCATCAGCATCAGACAAATACATTGATCACAAGTGCTATTGATGACTGTTGTGGAATTAAAACTTAAAATCTGCATAGAAACATTATGGATCACTGGAATATTTCTTGAACTGTCAGAAACTGTTTGCATATATTGAAAAAAAAAAGTACAGAAAAAAATAATCCACATATTGTTAT
>CAJNOI010000315.1:45355-80762 GCA_905250115.1 Adineta steineri | reverse complement strand
AGATACATCATAATTTTCAGTTGTTGTTGTTGTTGTTGGCGAGATTTGTGTTCGTTGCATTTGTTCCCAAACTTGATTCATTTTACTGAGGAATATTAATGGTGAATCTAATGGAAGACTTCCCGTTGGATTTTTATTCGATATATGAGATAAAAATGACCAACATGGATGAGGAATTTTATAGTTAAGCATTGGAATTGGTCGACGAATTAATGGTCCTTGAGGTTCAATAACTAAACGTTTTAGTGAGAGATTTGCTTGTGTATGACAAATATCAGTTGATATTTTCTGTTGATTATTTTCACAGGATGTCGTAGTATCAATTAAATTTTGAATAGAAAATTTTAGTTCAGTATTTTTTGTTTTTGACATGATAATATCTACAAACAAAATAAAGGAACATACTCTTAATATGATTTACCTATACGTTCATGTCGATCATACAAAAATACATAGAGCACAACTTGTATATAGACGTACTTTACCTGTATCATCGTTTTTTACTAAGAAAAAAGCTTCTATCAACAAGAAAAAGAGAGCGAGAGAAAATATAGGACTACTTCTGATTGGTGAATTCTTTTTTCTCTTCTTCTGACAAATCAATTTAATTTCTTCATCCAATCGGGAAAAAAGACATAATATATGTGAGCAATTGATTCTCTTTCGCAAACGATGCAAGATGATGATGCTGAATATTCACTTTACTTTTTGTCTCCTTTATGCATACTTGAACATTAATCACTCAATATGAGTGTTCTTTACAACGGTATGCACAACAACACAAGGTAGACACCCTGTTGTGTCTAAAATGGGTAAATATATTTTAAATTTCAATAACTAGCATCATTATCAAGTTAACAATCATGAAATTGTAGTTCGATGTAAGATTTTCTGCGTTAATCGACGGCAACGACTAATCGAATTCATGAAAATCAATTATTGTGCAAATGCTTTTTTTAATAAATAAAGCAATCTTTAATGTTATCTGTCTCTTTGCCGATCTAATGCTTTTCATATGATTGCTATAAAAAAAAACTTTTATTTTTATCTTGAGAAATGGTTGATTGAATATATGATTGGTTAATATACCATGAATTTGAGTACTGATTTTGATCATTCTGAGAGTGTAAATTAAAGAGATAAAATGATGAAAATTTTCTCATCTATGGAAGAGTACAATTAAATACTTACAAAAAAATAGGTGATTCAATATGGAAAAATGATAATACATTTCTTACTATTAATTTTATGTAATAATCATAAATGAAGAGATTATTTCATTGATGTCCGTTTTAGATCGATACTGATATTAGCACAAAATATTAGATGATCAAAACGTCTTCTTCAAAATCAATTGACACACAAGAAAATATTCAAAACTGGGAGTACTAACTGCAAAAGTAGGGGCGGGGGAGGGATGCTTCACCCCTGCATCCTCTTTGTCGGTACGCCTCTGCTCAACAATTAAATACAGAGATATAGACAATGAATTTGAATAATCGACAGAAAGATATTAGATTTATTTTTCAAATATTTAACATAGAAATTTTAAGGTTTATTCTTAATTTACTTGGAAAGCTTTTCAATTTTTCTGATGAAAAATATAAATTATTTACAATTTCGATCTTTTCAAATTTTATAAAGAAAAAAGGTTTTTCTTTCGAAAGAGAATTTTAAAAATCGATTGGATACTGAAATATGAATGAAACAAAATTTAAAAAATTAGAAAATCTTATATTTTCACGGATATTCTTGATTTTCAAAATAATATTTAACTATTCATGATTCGACAAATTTAAATTAATAAATATATATATATATATATATATATATGATAATATTTAGTCAAAGTTACAAATCTTTGTATCTATACATCAGTTAACATAACAACTTTACTGTTATTATGTCCATAAACGACATTTAGTTTTTTTTTATTAAAATAAACTTTGAAAATAGCTATGACAAATATCGAATTATCAACATGATTCGATCTCTTTCCTACTCAAATTATTTTTCTTGTGTTTAATTATCTATAAAATAATCATATTCTTTCATTTCAATCAATAATTAAACAATTTATTATTATAAAATTAACATTATTTTAATTGTTTTCAATCATGAAAAATGTATTTAGATAAATGTAAAAGTATTCTATCAATTATTCAATCTTTATATACAAATATAATTTTCATTAATATATTTTACAACTCTAAAACAATCTCTTCATCCTACACTTTTCCAGATCAGATAAACAACTGAAACTAATTATTAAAAATGATTAATTCACAAATTCATACTTATTCTCTCTATCGATCATTTTCTTTCCATTCTTTTGTTCAACTTTACAAATTTAGAAAAACCAGACGTTATGCTCATTCCAAATATATGATGAGAATTCTAAAAATCTTTTTTTTATAGCACAGGAAAGTACGGTTCAAAGATGAAAATATGTTTATATTTTATCTCATCCTCTAATCATAAAGATCAACACTTAACTTTACAAAAAGAACTATTTTGAAAAAACTTATCTGAGTAAATATAAGACAAGGTATAAGATACAAAATAACAATATCAAAATATCACCTTCAACGCCTACTACATTTTTATTTGTACCAATCGAAGTTCCCTTGACGATTGGAATGTCATGGAAAAGAGACTCTTGAAATTTGACTCTAGTCAATTCTACGATTTGTCTTTGATTCATAACGGCTAAACAAAGGAAAAGATCTTTTATCCACAATTCTCTTGTCGACAAACAGAAAAACTTTTTCACGGAGATATTCAATGATCTTAATATGATTATAATAGATTGGTGCATCATGTAAAATATTTCTGTCTAAGTTTAATTAACATCAAATCAAAAACAATATCGTCAAAGTTATTCATTCAATTATTAATTTGTTTTTACTTTTTAAACATCAATTTTATGCTTCATTTTAAATTAGAACTCAAATTTTATTTGTAAATGAAATAAATTGAATTATTTTGTAACAAAATGCTTAGAAAGGTAATTTAATAACCAATTTCCTGTAGAGAGAAAAGGCAAATAAAAATTCGTGAAGATAAGTTTTAATATTAATTAATCGATGATGTAACTTTACGAAGAAAATCAATTCAAAATAAATATTTGTCATAGAAAATATGTTTAGAATTGTTTTTAAAGATCATCAAAAAGATAAATAGAAAAAAACAATTGAAAATTAGAATGAAAATTTTTGTTATTATAGAATTATGATTTGAAAGGTGAAATGTTACTTCTTAATAAAGATGATTCAGTAAGATTTAATTATTGCTTACAACAAAAATGAAGAATAATCTCTTCTGTATCGATTCAGTCGGAATAAACTGAGAGTGAAAGAAATGACATTGAAGATAGTTAAAGATTGTATTTTATTTTACTTCACAAATTTTCGTAGAAAACGAATGAATATTATTAAAAAGGAGTTTTTTGTTTATTCTAGTTTAATAATGTCGAAGAGATAAACTCTAACAAATCAATCCTTTTGAATTAAAAGAATAAAATCTCTTGAAATATATGTTAAATGAAAATTATAATAACCTCATTTAATTCTCAATCAAATTCATATTCAATTATCATTTATTTTCATTTTATTAAACACACACTGACATATCACAATTTGATCATAGGAACACAATTTTTATTTCATTTCAACGACATTTTCTTTACTTAAAGTGTATAATAATCTTCTAATTCTTTTTAAAATAAAAATCTTATTCAATAACAATCATTTCTATCTCTTTGATAATAAATTTATCATAAAATCAAATCTGTTCATCATTTTGCTATGATGGAGATAATCTGGGGTTGTAGGAAAACGTAGAAAAGGAAAACATAAAAAGAGAAAATTTTAGAAAAAAAAACAAAAGAGGAAAACGTAGAAACTTTAAAAGACTACAGTACAAAAAATTTAATTGTTTTCGTTTTTATTGGTCACTCCTGTAACCAGCATATACTAGTTTTCATTCAACAAAGAACATTTTCTCATATTATAAATATACATATAATTTAAATGGCAACAAACTTAAATTGATACAAAGTGAACATATTCGTTTTGAGCATATCTCACTTCAAATTGTTGCTGGTGCATCTGCACCAAAACAATCAACAAAAGCAATAGCTTTTCAGGCGCGATTTGATACTCTATGTAACAGATTTTCCAAGAGGGAAATTAACGCGAAGGAGTTATTGATATGCTTCTCATTGTTAATTGGAAAGAAAAAAAAATAAGATTTTATTAAATTATAAATTTTCTCTCATCTTTTTTCTTACAATCTAATAAATATACTACGTAACATGCGTAAAAAACTGATCAATCACTTCAATGTTTTCCTTTTCTATGTTTTCTAGCAAGACCGATAATCTTATTGTACATCATTCAACTTTCAATCATTTTTTGTGTACTCAAAAAGTGAGTACACTACTAGAATAGGTCAGTGTGTCCGGCCGTCCGGCCGTTTACCCGATAAATTTCGAAAGGAGAATCAGACTGAGCTGAAATTTTCTACAGAGTTTAGTCTCATTGATATCTCGGTCGAGTTCGAAGATGAGCCCAACCCGGTTCCACCATAGCTGAGTTATAAAAGAAATTCTCATTATTGATCAGATCATTCCTGAGGGGGAGTACAGGGATTATTTTTCAAAAAAAATATTATTCTCAAAACTATTCACAACATATATAAATCGAGTCAGTTTTTAACGCTGATTCAGAATCTGACATCTGTTTTGAACCAAATCCTAACTTTCTAACAAAAAATCGCCTGAAAAAGGTCTCAAATGCACAAAAACTGTATGCAGAGACCAAGTTGTCTAGATATATCTCAGATTACTAGTAATTTTGAGGTTTTCTAAATACCCGGTTTTGTAGCTAGTCAAAAGGACTATCAAAAAGTAAAAACTCGAACTCGATAGCTATTAATGTTGATGAGCTATTATGAAAATACTGACGTCTGTATCTATTATATATCTCTTATAGATTCATGAGGTTACTTACAATCGTAATCCTCCTAGATACAAACACAAGTTCATTTAAACATAACTCCTCTTATTTAGTGTTTTTTGGAATAGATAGAATTTGTCAAGAGCTCTAAATAATGACAGGAGGTAAAAATTGTGCGTTTGAGGTTTCCCCGACATTACACTGTCAGAAAACTATGAAAAACTCACATATATTGGCAGTGCCGTTAGAACTTTTTATTGTTGACTAAGAATCAAAAAAAACAAGGTCAATGTCTATTTTCACTTTTTGCCGTACACATAACTCTCGGATAAAATCCGAGGTTACGCATTTATTCGATAGACTATTATAGAGATTGAAGTTTGATTGATTTTACTAATTAATGTACTTGTAGATTCAAAATATACCTGACGAGTCCCTTAAGCAAGGACAAAACGCGTCGTATGATGCTTTGAACCTTATTATATATATATAAACACGCCCACCCACACCCTTCTCTATTGACTGTTGATACAATGGTCTTTATGTGAGAGATATGGCCATTATCTGTTTATTATCTTCTTTTCATCATTACTCACAAATATATCTATGAACATGCAATCGCTTCAACACCTCCACCTTTATCTCCATCGTCAGTCTCAGCTTTCTTCTCATTTTTATCATCATCTTCAACACCTCCATCACGTCTATTCTCACCATCAATACTTTCATCACGTCCAATAGCACCATCAACATCTCCACTACGTTCATTGTCACCAGAGTATCCATACCATGCACCCTAACCCATCGAAACTTATCCCTAACCAGTCATCTACTTAGAACGTTTATATCACATCCCTTATCCAATACAAAATACAAAAAAAAACAAAAAAATTTAAAAAAGTTAAAAAAAAACCAAAACAACACAAACATTCACGCATGATGTGATGGAACTGAGCCTTTCAATAGGCACTTTTTAAATTTTTTTCCTTAATTCTTTCCATTCCCCTCTTTCTATATCTCTTCTTAATTCTTTCCATTATAATCTTGTTATTTTTTGTTCTTGTTTTGTTTTTTGTTTGTAATTTACTTTTTTTGTTACTTATTTAAATAAATAATCTTTTTAATTTGAAAATTATAAAATTATCCGGTCAAATTCATATCAAAATATTAACCTACCAATTCTAAAGCTATTACTGTAATACGGCTTGTCCACGTAACGCGACACTTCACCGATCAAGTTTTTAAAATTTTGTTTTTCGAGTTGAACAGATTTGAACAAGCTATTAGACGCCGTTTTTAACGCTGATTACGAATCTGAGATTCATTTTATAAAAAATTCAGATTTTATTATCAAAAACTGGGTTTTAAACTTTTGAAAACTCGTATTTCGAGTTTTCGCCCCAAGAAAGTTTTCTAAAAATTTTCGAGAGACGTATCCTTCAATGCAGAATTGAATTCTCTACAAAATGGCCTATTTAGTTTTGAGTTTAGTAGCTGGTAACAGTTTTTAACCTCCAATACCCTCCCCAACTTCCTGTCCAGTTTTTGAGCTCCCTCATGGAGGAATTAATGTAATTCTTTAGTAGACGTTTATCTACACAGTAATGAGTAACCGTTAAAAAATTCAAACCATTCGGACGATATTAACTACCTCAAAAATGGCTCACAAAAAAGTGTGTAACAGCGTTACGAAAAACGTAACAGTGTTACGTTTGTTTTTTGTATTTTTCACACAAATAAAAATAGCTAAAAGAAATTTTTTTTTTGGTTTTAGAAAGCTCGTTCAAAGCTCTACAAACGTAGTTCTAAGAGCATTTATTTTGAACAAAATATATCGCCAGAAATCAGAGTTTTCTTGATGGTACTGAAGAAGAAGGGTCTTTTTATGTAACAGTGTTACGCGACAATGTAATCCTTATAGATATCCGAGGCTTCAGCAAAAAAATATCTTTTTTATAGAATAAGTAGAGTCCGATAATCTGCATCGAATGGCGTTTGAGCGAACGTACTAGCTATTACACTTTCCGAGATAATCAAAGAAGAATGTGTCAAAAACGTAACAGCGTTACGTTTGGACAAGCCGAATAGTGTGAGCAAACGACGCTACTAACTAAGATTATTAGCAAATACTATCATCTATTTTAGAATTCTATTTTGAGCAACATTCACTTTAAAAAGCTAAAGTATTACTTATATGGCAAATGAGTGATTAATGAAAATAATCTTTTTTTTTCTTTCTTCAACTTATAAGATAGAAGTCGATGAAGTACGTGACTAGAGTCACACATTTTCATTATTCATTAAAATTTAATATACTAATCGAATATAGACGAATGTGACATACCTCACAATACGAATTATTCTTATTCAGAATCACATAGTAACAATATTTCAATGAACTAAATCGGGGATATTATTTGATTGTAATTTGGTTACTCAAAAAGTGAGTACACTACTAGAATCGGTCAGTGTGTCCGTCTGACCGTATACACGATAACGTTTGAAAGAATAAACCGATTCAGCTGAAATTTTGTGCACAGAACTATCTCGTCAAGGTCTCGGTCGAGTTCGAAGATGAGCAAAATTGGCCGGGCCATTTCTGAGTTATTGCAAAAATACCGATATTATTCTATGATTTTCCTATATTTTTTTCTTTGAGAAAAATAATATAATGCCGTTGTCGTAAGCAATTTTTCTGTCAGAGTTAAATAAAATTCCACTTATTATATAGCATTCAATAGAGAATTTCATGAGCTACAAGATGACACTAAATTATAGGGGTAAATACGTTGTAGACAAGATTTCCTCTATATAACAGAGTCGGTAAACTATAGAAAACTCATATATGTTGACAACGTGTCAGTGCGATATTTGCTTGTTTTTCATATTACCAATAACACTTTTTTAGAGTAGATAGAACTCGTCAAGAGCTGTGTGGGTGTGGCTTTCATAGTTAAATTGATATTCACACAATCGTCCACACTCACACCCATCTTTTTTCTTATCTCTTCCCTTACTCTCAATAAATCATTAAATCACAAAAAGAAATCTAATAGAATTTTTATTTCGAAGATTTTTTTACTAATTTAAATGTTTTCTTGAATTTAAAAAATATTTTATTTGAGCTTTCTATAAAAATTAAACCTTTTCTAATTCGAGTTTCTTTCCAATTCTTTTAATTTAATTTATTCCAAAAAAATTCTATCTGAATTATTTTATTCATTTTGGTTTTTATAATTTAACATTAGAATTAACAAATATTTGGTTACTTTTTTTCTAAAAACGAAAAACAAATTGATTTATTTTATTGGAAGGAATTTTATTAATTCATTTTTGATTGTTTTCAAAAATAAAAATCGAAGTTTTATCAGATTAAATTAAAAAGATTGTTAATTTCAAAGTTTTTCATATTTTTGGATTCGTTGATTTCCCCAATCAACAACATAAAGATTTTCTTCATTATCAAATGATAAACCTGCGGGACCATTTAATTGATTTGGTTGATTTCCTTCACCATTTCTACCAACGACAATTTCACCTTCTGCATCTCCTTCACACCAACGCATTACTCGTGCATTCCAAGAATCTGCCACATAGATTTGGCCCAAATGATCAACAATCACTCCTTGAGGATAAGACAATTGTTTGAGACTATTTCCTTCACCATTTCCACCAGCAACAATAGTTCCTTCTTTTGCATCTTTTTTCCATTTCATTACACGATGGTTCTCACGATCTGATATATAAAGAGAATAATCATCATCAATAAAGATAAAAGTAGGTCCATTGAGTTGATTAAGATGATTTCCTTGACCATTTCTACCTGCAACTAATTCACCTTTTGTATCTCCTTCTCTACATCGTCTTACTTCATGATTCTTATAATCAGAAACATAAATAAATCCATTTCTATCGATTGTCAGACGAGAACAATCAATATTTGAAATAATAATTTGCTGATTTGCTTGATTTTGCTCAAAACATCGAATTACTCGTTTGTTTCCAGAATCAGAAATAATAAAAGAATTATTTTTTTTATTAAAAATTATATTTGTTGGCCGATCCAATTGATTATTTTGATTTCCATTTCCATTTCCATTTCCACCTGCAATGATTTGACCAGTATTTGAATTCAATTTCCATTTAACAATACGATTATTCCAACAATCAGCAATATAAATCGATTTATCATTATCAATACAGATCCCATAAGGATGATCGAGTTGATTTAATTCCTTTCCTTGTCCATTTCCTCCAGCAACAGTAATTGCAGATTGTTGATATTTATTCTTTTTTGTTTGAATTAGTTCTAAAATAAAACAGATTTTCTTTTTATTCCAATCTATTTCATTATTTTCAAATAGAAACAGGGTAAAAGTAAGAAGAAAAACTTGTATTTGAGCTTGTTTTAGTGAAATAAAATTTTCTTCTTAATCAACAAAACTAAGTTCAAATAATTCCTTCGTTTAATTCAGATTTTTCAATTGAAAATTGTTTATTTGATTCTCATAAAAGTTTAATTCAGAAAAATATTTTTTTAAATGAAAATCATTTTATTTCAATGATTTTAATAAAACCGATTAAAAACTACCTTTTGATTAATAAATTAAAAAATGTTTTTAATTCAACATTCTAAACTAAAGAGTTAAACTTAACTTAAATTTGTTTAACAATTCCAAAACAAAATAGTCTTTTCATTAAAATATTGAAAGTGATTTTTCAAATAAAAAAAGTCTAAAAATTGTATCTATTCTCAGAAATTTGTTTAGATAAATTTAATATTAGAATAGATCTCATAAAAAATAAAAAAAATAATATTTTTATCAAAAGTTGCTAATTGATTAATCTGTTGAAATAATATTTCGAACTAATTTTATTGAAATCTCACAAATATCTGAAAAAGATTAAAAGTAAAATATTTCAGATAGAATTTTGATAATTTTAAAATATAAAAATATTGAAGGATATATTTGAAATCTGATTGATTAAAAGAAAAGAAAATTCTTATTGAGTTTTGATCATCTTAATAATTTAAAAAAGCAAAAAAAATCTATTTTTAATTAAATAAAAAAAATTAATTTTTACAAAAAGAGATTAATTTTAAACAAAAATTATTTATTTGAAAAAAATTCTCTTTTATTTGAATATCTGAAAAAAGAAATAAAATTATTTATTCACATTTTCTCAATTTCTCATTTTTATCTATACAAAAATAAGTTATTAAAAAAACTAAATGGCTTTTAAAAGTATTTCTTTAGAAGATCGTTTTAGAATAAATACTTGAAGTAAAAAATGAATTGAAAATATTTAATAAAATTATTCTTACTAACATAGATAAATATTTTGAATAAATTCTAAAGATGAAATGACGATATTATTTGTAAAATAAATTTTATTTTATGGCTCAAAAACAAAATAGATCACTGTATTATTTAGATTTTATTGGCGATTTTAAAAAAAACATCATTTTTATGATTTTATAAAATATAAAAGTAATATTTTAATTTTTAAGAAATATATTCAATTCTGACTATAATCATAATTTCTTTTTTCAAAATTATTCGAACTGATTAATTTGATTAACAATTCTATAAATATTTATTTTTATAAGAAGATAAAATCTTTGATGTTAAATTTTGTTCTTACTCATATCAATAATTCATAAAAAATATTTTAAATGAAAAACTTCGTTACTCGTCACAAGAATTTTCATTTTAAAGATTTATTTAATAATATTCTCAATATCTCAATGAAAAAAATAATTCGAAAACGATGGATGAGATCTCTTTTCAGTGTTATATTAAGTGAGATAAAAATAGAAAAGAACCAAATTATGAATAATTTTATGAATATTATTTCAAGAGAAATGGTTCTTTCTTGTCTAAAGAATAACATTATTTGAAAAAGTAATTTAAATTGCTACTTAGTTAATAAGGATAGTTTATGAAAAAGTTCGATCTCAATTTGAAAGATAGTAAAACTATTTTTATTTAATGAAACATACTTTGTTTTATTTGAGATTGAGTTGATATTTCATTTGGTGTTACTGGATTCTTTAATATAGTCGCTGTGCTAGCTGTAGAATGCTTAGGTTGATAAGAATCTTAATGAAAAGAAAATACAATGAATTTATTTTACTTTAATTTATATAAAAATATTTTTAAATACTAAACAATATCAATATAATATTTTTGTTTTGAAAAAATAAATAATACTTAATTAGGATATCAGAACTTTTGTTTTTAAGTTTTTGAAATAATTTAAAATGGAACAAATGAAAATTCAATTTTATGATTTAAAATTTTTCCAATAAAGATATGAAGAGAGAATTTATTTATATTTTATCATTTGAATATAAACCATAAAATTCTCTCTATAAAATATTTATTATCTGTTGAGAAAATATTTTTCTACCTATAAAATACGAAATCATATTCATTTACGGAAGAAAATTTATTTCATTTTCAAAAACAAAATCCCTTGAGGTGATTTTTCACAATTTAATAGATTTCTTCTTTTCCGAGATATTTTAATTTTCAAATATAAGTAAAATATTAAAATGTTTTATTGTAAAAAAGAAAGATATGAATAGATAATAATTATTATCAATTTAGATATTAGATTAATCTGTTTTTTAATATTTAATTGAAAGAAAAAGTGAATTATTTATAAATTATTCCGTTGAGTTAGATTTTATTTTCATCAATCTTTAAAATATTTGTTTTATCATCTATTTTAAAAATAAAATTGTACCAGTCTAATTTTTAATTAATTTCTTTTCTGATTAAGATTTTCAATAGATCAGATTCAATAATAAAATATGAAAATAATATCAAATATTTGTTATTTATCTAATTGTTTTGAGATCTGTATCATAAATTTTAGAATGATTTATTTATTAATTTATTTGTAATCGAAAAATAAATCTCTAGTCGAGGGTGTGGAATGTAAGTTTCTTCTATATCCACATTCATTTTCAGGAGCTCCCTTTTATTTCTTCGCAGAACTATAGGGACTCCCTTACACTTCTTTACAAAGAAAACATACCAACAATAATCGTATTAAATATGTGCACAAGTGTCTATATTTTATTTCTAAGATTGTGATGCTCTATAGAATAAACTACGCCATAATTATGTGAAATATTTTTAGCATATGTAGCTTTTAGCCAGAGATCTTATAAAAATTCACTCTTTCAAAAATGAGCTAGAATCATAACTTCGTGACTCGTCAGTAGTTTTCTACTAAATTGTTCTGTATTGAAAGTTTTATATTTCAGCTGATCAAATAGTTTTTCTCTTACCCGATGTTGATTTAGTCTGCACAGATTGTTTTGTAGCTGGTTGTAAAAGAGTAATTGGAGGCTTTGTTTCTTTTAATTGAATCATGCGCAGGCCTGGTGCTGGTCGAAGACAACCTACTACAATAAATTGTCGAGCAGCCAGAAGAAGAACTTCTTTTTCCGACTGATAATACGAATGACGACTGATATCTTTGCCACTATCACATTCGATAGTAAAAAGTGTTCTTTGACCAGTTTTGTCTAGAAATTGTTCGTTTTCGAGTACTCCTATCGATGTTGTACATGAAGAAAACCCCCACCAGACAAATGTTTTTCCTTCAGTATATTGATTAGATAGATCTAAATTCACTCCACGAAACACATGGCGTCGTATGGACGGTAATTTTTCGAGTGCTGTGAGAATAAGTTTCAAATATGAAAACCATCGCTCTAGTTTTCGCCTGTCTTCAGTGCGAAGAGTTGCGTTGAGGGCAAAATATAAACATTCGTCATGTGGTTTCCATTCCATTGAGTAAAGCATGATTGAAGCTGATTCATCTTGTGTTAAACCATTGGGAGGTACGGATTCACATCTTTGTTTCGCAACATAAGCATAATCTTGAATTTCAGGTAAAATCGAAATAAGTGATGCAACAGCTTCTTCCAATGTCACTAGTGGCATTTTTTCATATCCTCGAATTGGCATGAGCATCTTTTGTGGTTCTTTAACAATATCCGATACACGTGCATACTGCTGTTGGTCAACATTTGCACCTGTAGCCATGTTTATATGAAAGAATATTTTCGAGTGACAAGCACAATGAATAGTCTACAAATAAAATTAGTATCATAACTGAATTAAAATAAAATGTATTTATTAGTCAAGTGCATTTCTTTGTAGTATTCTTATTAATTATAAATCTCAACAAAGTGGTTCATAGAGAATGCATTCTTACGCTATCATAGTTTGTTAATAAAACTAGGGTATGGGTGACTAAAGTATGGGGTGTAGATGTCGGTATTGAATCATTTCACACATACACGCACATCTTCGAATAAATGAAAATAAGTTCAAAAATTTATATCACATAGAAATGACTCATTTTTATGAACAAAATAAATAAATATGTTAAAAGAATAAAAAAAAGATATTACATGAAGATTTAATTATAATATAAAATAATCTATCGAATATTTTTTGATTATTCATTATAAAATGATAGTTCTATAAAATAAATACTAGATCAATCGATTCTTTTCTACTTAGATTTGTTTATATTCACTTGCTCCTTAAAGATCGTTCTAAGGTGTGGATGTGGATGAATACAATACTATGCTACATCCATACTCACATTCATACTTACACCATCGATAATAAACAAGGATGACAAATTTAATTTGAATTTTATCACATTTATGTATTACATGGACGATTAAATTATATTTTCACTATTAGATTTAAAACCATCAATAATTAAAGTTGTTTTATAATTTTTATATTCTTTCAAATTAATCATATCTGAATGAGATGCTAAACCTAAGTCTAAGAAATAAATATCATGCTTTTATAGTTGAAAAATCTTATAGTACATCAAAGTAGTTTCGAATAACTTTGATTTTATAGATAAAACATTTTTTTAACTCAATTTAACTGACAAAATAATATTAATTAAGTTTTATTTTTTTGATGTTTTAAAGTATAAATAGGAGAAAAGAACATTGGTGATCCTAAAATTTAATCATTCCTTCTCACTTTATTAATTTTCACTTGATTTCAATCACATTTTGAGAAGAAAAAATCAATTTAATACTAAACATATGTTATAAAACAAGTTGCGAAAACGAACATCTCTGTAGCGTCTACGATCATTGAAAAATCATAACACTGGCCTCATCAGAATTTAATTAAACTTTAAGCTTATCAGAACTTTTGTGGTTACAGTGAGCAACAGTTTGTACAAGTATATCCATCTAAACTCTACCTCACGCACACTGATCTCGAAGAGGAACAAAAAATGCTGTAAAAGAAGATAGGTTGAACAATACTTACTGACTTTAGTTATTTATAAATTACTTGCTGTTCTGTCTTTTTTAATGTGTATGTTGGTAATAGTTTCTTTAGTCAGAATAAATAAAAGTATGCACAGCTAATATAATTCACCTTTTATATATGAAGCTGAATAAATTCTTTTATCTTGATTTTTAAAAAGAATGATAAACAAGTTTATTCATCTAAGTTGGTAAGAAGTATCTGTTTTCTTCTACTGGTGATGATATTATTTATCTTCATAGAGTTTCTTTTCTGCTTGCAAAAGATAACAACAAAAGTCTTCAGGAGTGTGAGTATCGACGTGAATGTGGGTATTATATTCAACTTTTTCACACAATCACACATACACTACTGGTGTAACTGAGAGGATGAAAATGGACAACTATTTATTTCACCTGAAGCTTTGCTCATTTATATTTTACTTTTTCAAAATTGTACGCATATTTTCGAATACTTTAGTAACTGAATGTTATTCTTCCGTATGAATCAAAAGCACTCTCCTGCTTGTTCTTCATATGGAGAATGATGGAGAGAAGAACAAAAGGATCGCTTCTTACATTTTAGTTTTAAGTTTGGATGAACATGAAAAGTATGATGTTATTAGGAAAATATTAGCAGAGTGAAAGACTTTCTACTGTGAATTCAAATGAAATATTAAAATTATGTACATAAATACGTTCTCGCCGTCTTCACTTTGATGTCTGAATGTGGAATATAAATATTATAAACAGTGATATTAAAAATATACTAAAACACATCACATTCAGACTTCATATCTGAGTTTAATGATTAAAAATCTTTCTCTTTTTCAAGAAGAAAAATCAAAAACAAATTGGATAAAATCCAGGGAAAAGAATTTCAAACTTTCTTTTCAAAAATTATTTAGCTATAAGAAAACAATTTTTATTTTATTTTTCAATTATTTCTAAATTCTCCTATTGATAAAAAAAGATTTATTTAAATAAACGAAAAATTATTTATCACACAATTGAAATTTCCAATTTATTATCTCTCTCTAATTTTGACTTTTCAATAAAATAAAACAAATTTGATCGTTTGTTTATTTTTCTAATTTTTTCTTCTGAGAGAAACATTTGCCTCATCTAATTTGTCGATTTTGACAGATTTCAGTCCTATTCATTTATCTTCTCTTTTTTCCTTTCTCTCAATAAAACATAAAATTACAAAAAGAAATGTAAGAAAAAAGAATTTATTTCTATTTAGAAGTTTTTTTTATTAGTTTAAATGTTCATCTTAATTTAAAAAGTATTTTGTGCGATTTATCTATAAAAATAATATTTTTTCTAATTGAGTTTTCTTTGAAATTCTTTGAATTGGATTCATTTAAGAAAAATTCTATTTGAGTTATTTTATCCATTTGGTTTTTTCATTTAAAATTAAAATTAAAAAATATTTATTTAATTTTCTTCTAAAAATTAAAAACAAATTTATGTATTTTATGAGAAGAAATATTTTGCTTCATTATCATTTATTTTTGTTGAAGACTTTTCAAAAATAAAAATAAAAGTTTTATCAAATTAAATTAGAAATATTTTTAACTTAAAATCTTTTCATATTTTTGGATTCGATGATTTTTACGATCAGCAACATAAAGATTTCCTTCATTATCAAATGATAAACCACAGGGACAACTCAATTGATTTGATTGATTTCCTTCATCATTTCCTCCAACAACAATTTCACCTTCCTTATCTCCTTCACACCAACGCATTATTCGATGATTCCGAGAATCTGCCACATAGATTTGGCCCAAATGATCAACAATCACTCCTCGAGGACTATGCAATTGTTTGAGACTATTGCCATCACCATTTCCACCAGCAACGATAATTCCTTCTTTTGCATCTTTTTTCCATTTCATTACACGATGATTCGAAGAATCTGATATATAAAGAGAATAATCATCATCAATAAAGATATAAGTGGGATTGTCGAGTTGATTAAGATGATTTCCTTTACCATTCCCACCTGCAACTAATTCACCTTTTTTATCTCCTTGCTTCCATCGTCGTACTTCATTATTCTCATAATCAGAAACATAAAGAAATCCATTTTTATCAAGTGTCAGACCCCAACAACCAATGTTTGAAATAAGAATTTGTTGATTTGTTTGATTTTGATCAAAATATCGAATTACTCGTTTGTTCCCATAATCAGAAATAATAAAAGAATTATTATTTTTATCAACAATTATATCTGCTGGAGAATACAATTGATTATTTTGGTTTCCCCTACCATTTCCGCCTGCAATGATTTGGCCAGTGTTTGAATTTAATCTCCATTTAACAATACGATGATTTCCAAAATCAGCAATATAAATGGATTTATCATTATCAATAAACATCCCACAGGGATTGTGGAGTTGATTTAATTCCTGTCCATCTCCATTTCCTCCAGCAACAGTAATTGCAGATTGTTGGAATTTATGTTTTTTTGTTTGAATTTGTTCTAAAATTAAAGATTTTCTTTTTATTCAAAATCTTTTTCATTATTTGTAAATCAAAAAAGGGTGAACATAAGAAGAAAAAGTTATATTTAAATTTGTTTTAATGAAATAAAATTTTTTTCTTAATGAACAAAACTAAGTTCAAATAATTCCTTCGCTTAAGTCATATTTTTCAATTCAAAACTGTTTATTTGATTTTCATAAAAGTTTAACTTAGAAAAATCTTTTTTTAAATGAAAGTCATTTTTATTTCAATGATTTAAATAGAATTCATTAAAAACTTCTTTTTTATTAATAAATTAAATAATTCGTTTATTTAAGAATTCTAAACTAAAAAGTTGAACTTAACTTAAATTTATTCAACGATTTAAAAAGAATCTAATTTTTTTAGATAAAAAATTCATAAGGGTGTGAGTGAAGGTAAGAGATAGACTCCTTACTTTCACCCACACGCACACCCTATTTTTAGACTTATCTCGATCTTATAATTGTTCAATTTCAACATTTGAAACTTTTCTTTCTAAATCTTCAATTAATTAAATTCCCTAATGAGATATCATTAATCTCGTTCATAAAATTAATTTGTAATACGAAAAACTTAAAGAAATACTTCGGTTAAACTTCATTTTTTCTTATGTCGAAATGAAATAATTGAATAAACATACCGAATGACGAAATGACTGAAATTTTCTTGATAAATTCTTGTGAATCTTGTCGAATAGAAATATTTGATGGTTGAAGAAATTCTTTTGTAATTTGTGTTAATTTTAGTTGAAAATGATTTAAATCAATTTCATTAAATTCATTTTCTTGACGAATTCCCTTTAATTTTTGAGATAATTCACTAAACTTTCTTTCAATATCATTGATCGACTTTTGTGTCAATTTTATCACTGTTTCTCGACATTGTTGTGCTGTTAGTTGAATTTTCTCAATTGAATTTGTTTCCCATTCATTGATTTGTTGAATTAAAGAAGAATTGTGTGGATTTTGTTTTTGTTCAATGATTGTTTGTTGAAATTGATCGTGATCATTAACAATTTCATCTAACTGTCTGTCAAGAATCTGTCGATGTTCTGTTAAATGTTGAAAACAAAAGTCTTTTGAACATCCACGACAAATATATGTCGTATTTCCTTTATTACAAACAGAACATTGTGCTCTAATGTTTGCTGCTGCCATTTGTTGAAGAATTAGAAAAAGAAATGAATTTTTGTTTTCATTTTGTGTTTGAATTTTTTTATACAAAACAAAATGAGTCAAAGTCAATAAAAATCAGTAGGTAGTAAAAGAACGAAGAAGAACTTTTTTGGCAGTTAAGCAAAAATTTCCATCATAAAAGCAGTTTGATATTAATGGGCATTAAATTAAAACTATGTCTCTTTGAAGAAGATGAATTATGAGAATTTTATTGATCTTCATCTTTTATATGAGTTGAGATACAAATAATATTGTAATTTTCATTGAATAACAAAATGAAATTTTGAATAGATGTTATTAATCTACTCAATTCTCTTTACTTCACTAAGCAGTTTAATACTTTTAGACATGATGATCAAGGTTTTTCTTGAACGTCTCTTAAGAATGCTCATTAAATATGTTTAAATAAACGATTGATCTAAAATCAATCGACTTGAATTCGAAGAAAATAAAATGGAAAGAACAGTTATTTCGTGGTGTTGAATTCCTCATTATTAATTGTTTTTTCCGAAAGAATAAACTCAATGAAATCAGGGGAAATATCTTTTTTCATCAAAAGAAAAATCAATTTAAAACTGTTTGAAAATTTTCATTCGACTTATTTATTTATTTTTCTCTTTTAAAACTAAACATAAATGTTAATTGAATATCAATCAAACATTGATATTATTAAATAAAGATGTATTTATAATTATTATTAATGACAATTCAATTGCTTATTGTCTTATTTATTCTCAATTATGTTGATAAAGATACTGGTTACATTAAGATATATATATATAAGTTGGAAATACTTTTGTCAAGGTTTAGCACGTCTTCTTGAAAGGATTGTTATAGTAAATTATTAATGAATCACATCGACTAGACAGATGTAGTAATATTTCTTAGAAAAAACAAACTCATTTTCGAATATTCTTTAAGTAAACGTATTCGTAGAAACAAGAATGAATGCAGATTAATTAGTAGTATGACTTAGTTAATGTTCAAATGTAATTGTCATAAAACAATCTTCAAGTTCCATCAGTAGTGTTTAGAGTATGTAATACTCTTTTAATTCATAGGAGTACAATCTCTATCCTGACGAATTTTTTTATGTATTGTAGATAAAAACAGACTATTTGAATACAGTTGTAATTTTACGTAACTCTCTATCACCGTATTAATATACGATAAATAAGTTGAATACTATTGGATTATTTTTGAAGTAGATGTTTTATATGGGTCTAATACGATTATGAACTATTGTCATGTGGTGCCAATGGTTCAGCATCCATACAGTAAATTCGGGTAGCAATCGAATACAAATCCATGGCAATAGGAGACAAACTAAATAAATCATATCAAGAGCATAGTCGAGCTGAAATTGAGCTAATAAAAAGTTGTAGAGATTAATTGTTGGCCAAGTCCAATGAGAAGACTAGGTAGACAAGCAACTGAATAAAGACTAGAGATACTAAATAAGTGTAATGTCATACGCCTCTATTTTCTTATAGAAATATGTTGATGATTCATGTCACGAGTATTATATTAGCCAAAATAATAACAACAATCGGTAAACAATTACTGACTCCCTAATCAAATATACTTAGAATTCTATTATAAACAAGATCACAATTTGCGTAACCACACACATTATTTGTGAAATCCTATTGGGTACCATCGCATGGATAGAATATAATGACGATCATGTAGAATATGATCGGATAAATAAGACACAATATAGATGGTAAGTAATATAACAGAAAACGCACGAAACATTAATATATGTCGTTGAATAGAAATAACAGTCATTAAAAGTTCACTTGTTAAATTAAGACTATTCAAAAAATGTCCACCATGTACAAAAACCTGCTGTAGAAGGAGTAACATAATTAAGAAAAAATAAAAATGAATAGGCATTAGTAAATCAGCGGAGAGAAGGAAAAAATAGACAATTAATAAAAATAATATTACTTGATTTTGATATACATTTAAACGGGTATGATAAGTAATGAAAAAGATGAAAAATAAAAGAAATATTATAATTGATGGAATTTGTAAACTGACTAAAATAATAAATTTAACTCGATGAAGAACGAATGTATCATTATTAACTAATTCTTCACTAGAAATATTCATTGTTTGAACAAATTAAACAGACTTAAAAATATTATCTTGAATGACTTGCGTTTTATTATTATATTAGATAGTCAAAGAAATATATTTTATTCTTTTTTGACTTTCAATAATATAATTGCATAAAATAAAATACTAAATTATATCTTTGACATATAGTAGAATAAAGTTTCAATACAATAAGTATTTTATTAGAAAAAGAGCACAGAAATTCATATCCGCTAGTCTGTTCTAACAGCAATATATATTGCTTTAGTACATCGAGGGTGTGGGTGTGGATCACATTAAGACATGAATACCATCTACACCCACACTCTCAGAGCATGCTCATCCGATTTGGTATTGAATTTTATCATTGTAAACATGTTTTCATTCGATTTGAATGAAAAATACATGTGTTACATCTGAATGACCTGCCCAATTTTCCTATACCTTCAGTAAAACGAATTTTTCTCCATAGAGAAAATAGAACAAAATAAAAACGATGCATTCTTTTATGGGGGGCTGGCATGATAATTCAAATGAAAAACAAAATTGGCTCTCTCACTTCCCTAGAAAAACAAGATAGGTTTGTTAGATCGATCTATAAGTACTGTAGTGGAAGGTATTAGAAGTACCGCTATAAAAATAATTTTTGAGTTAATACCAATTTCAGAGCTTTTCTAGAATCAGTTTTTGATGTTGAATCCGAACATAATATTTTCTATAAGTTCCAAGAAAAGAAACATGGTGATTTTTGAGAAAACTTAGGTTTTCCAGGTATTTCGTGGTTTTTGACTAGAAAACAGTTAACGCTCTATCGATTCATGTATGAAAAAAGCAAAAATAGATTTCACTCGATTTTTACATTGTCTGTACCTTACAAATCTCAATAATAATATAACAGTTATTCACATATTTTACAACTCTTCTTTCCTTTCAGTTTTCTGAGGAAAATAAATTGTCTCATTTATTTATTTGAAATTTGTCAAAATCATTTCTTTGAACAAATTGCTAATCATTATTTATACTTTATTTATTAAACATCATCACTATTATCTTTTCTTCTTTCGTTATTATTTCAATGACACGAAACAACAATATCATCAAATCATCTTCTATCACAAAACCAGTCAATTCATCATTCGAATCTTTTTTTTATCTTTTTATATAATCATAAACCATAAAATCAAAATTAAAATAGAAAATATTTCATTATCATTATTACTATCAACACAATAGATCAAATCAAATAAATCAACAAATTTATTTCTTTTAACAAGAATCTTATTTACACAGAAACCATTAATTCGATCTATTCTTCTTTTCACTGTATCATTCATTTTATTTATTCATACACACACAACTTTAAAACACGAAAATATTCTTCAATCTTACTTTCTTATCCTCTCAGATTATTTCATCTTCAGTAGAATTTCAAATTAACTTCTATATGTATTTTAATCGAATCAGAAAATTTAGTTTTAATTATTAAAATACAATATGAAATCAATCACAACAAAATTAACAAATAAAATCAAGTTTTTATTTTATTATTTTAAATCAAAAATATAAAAAAATTATTTATTTTAACAAATTAAATCGAAAGAGATATTTATCAATAAATCAAAATGAATTCAATCATTAACAAAAATTCATTTTGAATTTTTACCTTTATTTATTTTTTAATCAGAATAAACAAAAACATTTTCACAAAAATTTAGTTATTGATTTCATCATCAATGTCAACAAATTTAAATTCAACTCAATTTCATATTTTTGTATTCGATTATTGTGACAATCAACAACATAGAGATTACCTTGAGCATCGAATGATAAACCTGTGGAATAAAACAACTGATTTGATCTATCTCCCCATCCATTTCCACCAACAACAATACTACCTTCTTTAGATCCTTGACAACAACGCATTACTCGACGATTGTTGCAGTCAGCCACATAAACATTACCCAAATGATTGACAATCACTCCTCGAGGATAATACAATTGTGTCAAACTATTTCCTTCACTTTTTCCACCAGCAACAACAATACCTTCTTTTGCACCTTTCATCCATTTCATCACACGATGATTCTCAAAATCCGATACATAAACTGAATAATGTTCATCAACGAAGATGTAAGTAGGAAAATGGAGTTGATTGAGATGATTTCCTTTTCCATTTCCACCTGCTACTAGTGTTCCTTCTTTCTCTCCTTGTTTCCATCGTCTCACTTCATTCTTCTTGTAGTCGGAGACATAAAGATCTCCATTGTTATCCATTGCTAAACGAGAACAATCAATGTTAGTAATAATTGTTTCACCATTTGTACCATTTTGACGAGACCATCGTACTACTTTCCTGCTTCTGTAATTACAAATGATGAGAGAATCATTCTTTTTATCAACAATCACATCTGTTGGATATTTCAATTGATCACTTCGATTTCCATATCCATTTCCACCTGCAACAACTTGACCATTCTTTGCTCCATATTTCCATTCAACAATACGATGATTCTCATAATCAGCAATATAAATAGTTTGATGATCATCATCAACATAGATACCTTCAGGACAAAAGAGCTCATTTAATTGATTGCCTCGTCCATTTCCTCCAGCAATAGTAATTCCATGTTGTTTCCATTTTGTATTGATATTAATAGGATTGACAGGAATTGATTGTCCTAAAAGAAAAAAGATTTTATTTATATTTGAATGAAATTGATGAATAAATGTGAATAAAAAATGTGTTATTTTCAGATGTAATAAAATAAAAATGATAATTTGTATAAAAATGTTTGTTGAGGAATTGCTTTGTTGAATTAGTTTGCTGAGAGGCCGAAGATGAAATAAAATGAAAATGATTTGAATTAATGTAATTTAACATTTATTTAATAAAATTGTTTTTGTATTTGTAAAATAAAAAGTGAAAAATATTTAAATTTATATTTATATTTAAAAATAAAATTTAAAAAAAGATATATTTTTCATTGTAAATCTAATTAGAATGCGAGAAACATAATGAAGATATTTGAAAGAGAATATTATATTCTTTTATATTTTACATTTTCTAATTTCAATTTTTATTTGATAAAGAAATCTTTTCTTCTATAAAATCTTGATCAATAAAACTAAATTCTATACATATTTAACAAAAACTGCACAGGAACATTGTTACAGTTTTAGTTTTTTGTTTAACAAAGATTCTTAACAATGAAAAATGAAAGCGAGAGAAATTAGAATTAAACAGATTTTTTCGTAATTTTAACAGAAAAGAAATGACTTTGATTTATAAATAAAGAAGATTGATCAATGTTTTAGATGAATGAGAATGAAGTTCTAGATCTTTTTCTATCAGAATAAAAACAGAACATAAAGTTGTGATGATGTTTTCAGAATAGATCTTACAGTATGAAAAACTAATCTCATTCATATCGAAATCAATTTCAATGAAAGAGAATAAAATGGATGCGAGAAGAATTGTCAACATTATTCATAACCATACACATTTATTTCAACCTTTTTTCTTGACAAATTTTGTACAAATGTACCGAATTAATATTAAAAAACAGATTCATATTTCTCATATTTATTCAAATATGACTTTTTTCTAAAATCTAGTTTTATCTCTCTAAATTTGCTATTGTGTTTGTAAAAAATTTATTTTTATTTTGAGTTGAAAAAAAATTGAAATTGTTTATTTCTTAATCATTAAAATATCAAAAACATTATTTTACACTTTCTAAATGAAAGATTTTTAGTTTTGAATTAGTTTTTAAATTTAATATTCAATGAGTTCATTTAAATATAATGATCAACGCCTCCACAACAAAAACTGTATGTGTATTATAAACTAAAACCGAACACGTTTGGTTATTTCTCGATACTCCTCAATAGTAATCATCGTGGAACAATGATTACTCCAATGGATGCAGTTTAGCCCACTTTGAAATACGTGAAGTAAAAACAGAGACGATAAACATTTTATGTGAAAAAAGTACAAAATGTCATGATGTCGTTTATCATAAGTCATGTCAATAGTCTTACTTGAACAATACCAAACAGATGAACCTTTGAGAAAAAATGAATTTCTGTACTATTCAAATCGTGATCTACTCTATACCTTCCTAACATTTCGACACATGTTGGCTAATCGTTCCACGCATACATTCTTTACGCTGATACAAAATGCGACGAATTGAAATGACGTTTTTCATACCAAAAAGAGATTTTGGTCACAGCATGTTCTATTGTCACATGGATAAAATATAGATATGATAATGTTTTAAAAGCTAAACCATTCGAGTACAGCCATCAAGCTCTTTTACTTATGCAAGACTTCCCAAAAAGTGACTTTCCATATGCTCTTGGCTTTTTTCTGAGCAAATCTATTTCGAATGGAAAACTATCTATATTTCAGAAACTATGATGATCTATAATCGTCACGGCATAGATTTATCCCTTCAGTTTTTGTAAGCGAAGAAGTTTGTCGAACTATTGATGAAATGATTGATTGACCCTCCTCAGATGAAAATGATTGGCAAAGCTTTTTATTTGTCGTTTCAGTTTGTTAATATTTAACTACTACACATGGAATAGTTTTCATCAATATAATAGTTAGTATCATAACTACGGAGTTTCGAAAAATTCATAAGTGAAGAAAAGTTTTAGTCTGTTTGTAAACTTTTTCCGTAGATTCAGTATTTATTATTTTATCGTAAATTATAATTATAGGAAAAACAGATTTTTTTTATTCTTTTCCTAATGTACAGTAAAATCAGTATTTCTTTCATTTTATTATAATTGATTAAAATCATTCATTTATATTAGAAATTCAATTAGACATGTCATACTATATAACTTAACTTATAAAAATGATATCGAAGGAAAGCTTTTTCTTTTCCTTTTTCTTCTAGACATACATGAAAGTGTTGCTTTGATTTCCATATATTTACGAATTTATGTTAATCACTAAGTTCTTCATCTATATTCGTACTCGAATTAGATATCTGATGTAATATTCACATTCTCTTATATGATTTACTACTGAATAAAGAGGTCTTACACTTTATTCATATAAGTGTCATGATTTAGAAAGATAAACGAAGGCCTAAATATTAATGTTATCGTAAAAAAATGTGTAACAGCCTAATAATAGGAGATGATAAACTATAAATAGAGTTGATGTTAGTCAATATTGAATATATCGATTTGATTTCAATTCTAAAAAATTTCTTGTCATCTAAAATGACTAACTGATCAACGCAAAACAAAACTTTTTTTAAAGAAATATTTATTTCTTTCGAACCGGTTTCATCTTTCTAAATTTTTAAAGATTTTGTTTGGCGATAAAAAATTGACTTTCACATAGATCATTCCCTTGAAAATCAGAGATTTTCTTTCAGTAAACTTACCGGTGGAAAGTTTTATTTTTTTAATAATTGGATTAACAGTTAATTGATTTTTATTTTTGATTGTGAGAGATTTTTGGTGCCACTGTACACTCATATCAAAGTCGCCTGTTTGTGATGCCAATTCACCAAGATCTTCGTATAAACTGCTTATTAAAGGATCATTTGATGGAAGTTCTTGTAATAAACGATTAAAATACTTTTCAGCCAAGTCAAGTTTACCCATTTTCCATAATAATTTCCCTAATGTCCGAAGATTTATTTCTTCACTTTTAATTTGTTGTTTCATATACATAAGAACTTGTTTCAAATCATGTTCATCATCATCACATAAAGTCATTTTAATGATCCATATTTGATCATCATTACGATCAATACTATTGAGACGAAAAATAGAACCAATCATAAAGAGAACTTCTGATTCATCTGGAAAATAACTATGTTTACTAATATTAGCAAATGATTTTGTATTCACCATCTTAGGATCAGCATCAATCTAAAATAATACTCGTTCTGAATCAATCTGTGTAGTTAGATCGCCTAGGAGAAAGAGAGCAGTTGAACTTTCATCACTGGTGGAGAAAAATGAATTTACTGAGACGAACTGGCCGATGTTTTGTTTAAGACTATTTAATTCATGGTTTGACATTAGTTGACATCGATAAACGCGTATAACCTTCTTAGATTGATATTTTTGCAATTGACGATAAATATCATAAATAAATGATCGGAATAAAAATATGATATGAATATTTTGTGTACGTAAAGCTGCATTGAGAATCTTGTAGCAAAATGATTCTCTTGTGTACCACCATAATACTTTATCAGGTGAATAATCTTGAAATTCACGAAGATTGTTTAGTTCGGTATCATTTCCTTCATATTGATTTTCACAAAGATTAATAAGTTCATTTTTGTCTGTCTCAGTGGATTTTAATCGTAGAAGACAGTCAACAAGAATTTGAGAAAAAACAAATTGTCCATTAACTCCTGTAGTTGATTTATCTCTACCAATATTTGTTGTGAAAATATTGATTGATAATGGTTCTTCTACCTTTTTCTGAAGTTTATGATCTGTTGTAATTTGAGTGACAAGTTCTTCAAGATCAACAACAACATATTTTATCTATAGAAAAAATGATAAAATGAAACAAATATCTTTTAGCATAGTTTTACTTTTGAAAATTTGAAAGTCCATTGTTCATTATTCTTCTTATCGATACAATAAACATAAATTGATATAACTTGTCGAAGTTGATGAATGGAGGGTACTATTTCTTGTCCTAATCGACCACTAACAACAAGTATTAATCGATCCTTTTGTGATGTTTGTTCAATATATTGTTGACATTGTTTTACATCTTGAAATTTCTTGATATGATTAATAATAGAACGTAATTTTACTTCTGTGTCTCGAGTGCCTTTAACATTTACATTTGCATCTAGCCAAATAAGGGAGAATATTTCCAGAGACTTATCATTGGTGTTTGTGTGGATATCATCATTTAGTAGAACAGCAGTGGCCATGTTAATTCAAGAAACTAAAAACAGAGTAGAGTTCTTAGATGTTATGTTATCTGTTTGATCCATATGTAATTATCGAAGAAATTGTGTGCTTTTGACAGTCAAAAAAAGAAGGTGGTATTTTCATGTCAGTTTTTTTCAAACTTAGATGTCAATCAACAGAATAAAAGAATGACATGTTATTATTGATTAAAGAAATGGGTCTGGGTGTGGATATTGTATTAATCATACACCACCCACACGCACACCCTAACTAATAAAAATATTTCTGTATACGACATGAATAATAATATTATCTGAGGTAAACATGAAATAATGATCGAACAAAACATTAACCTACCTTAGAAGACGAAGTGAGAATCAACAAGATATTTGGAAAGAGTTGGTTGAGAAAATGAAAAATGAGTGGATTAAGTGAAAAGAAATCTTATATGCACGATGCTTTTCTCTGTTCTTTGTATTCGTATGTATTTGCATAAAGTAACTCTTGTTCGTCTCTTTTGCTCGTTCTTGTCAACCTATAAAAGAATTTATTGCGAGCAAATAAAAACGACAATGGAATAAACTAAAAGCTGCTTAACCCTCGGTTACTGTTGTGGAGTCCGCGTGGACCCACTTTACAGATTTTCGTCTCGCACTACATAACTATTTACTGTTTCGAGTCATTTGTTTTATGTAATCTTTAGTCATTAGTAGATGAACAATATCCATATGAAAAATCATGCCCAGATGTAAGAGAGAAAAAATGTGGATATGGGTCCACGCGGACCCCAAAACACTAATGAAGGTTTATATATGATTTTTCGCTTTTCTATAACTACCATCTGTTGCGTATCGGTTTATTTTCAAATTAAATACGTTCTGATTCGTTTGCACGTTCACCTTCCATAACAGTAACTCACATTTTCTTTGTAAATTGCTAAATTTTTACTATGCTTTGTTAAAAACTAGTATAAGTCAATTTTTTTCCTTCGCATCGTGCGTTCTTATATTGCCTCTAAAACAAACAATAAATAAGTCTGTAGAGAGGAGAGTATTTGGAACTTTATAATATATAAATGAATACCTTACATAAAGTAAATTCATCATTTTTTGTACTTTTTACGAGATGGGTCCGCGTGGACCCCAGGACACTGTTCAAGTTATAAAATGAGGACGGTAACCGAGAGTTAAAAACGAATCGGTTTTGATAAAAACAGTAACTTGAAGAAAGGAGCACAAATATATCGAAAAACATACTGAGTCAGCCATAAAAATATGACATATACGAAATAAATTATTTATTAATGTCTAAAAACTAACTACGTAAAAGAATAAATAGCTTTAAGAAAAAGAATTGACGGATCGTATAAAACATTTTGTAAACGACTTAGCGTGTCTGTTTTCAAGAAGAAATTCAACATTTATTGTGCAATTAAAATTTGATTTTCAATACTTCCCCTATAATTGTTTTAGTAGAATCATTATCAATAGCGATTGATTTCTGAAAAGATTACATTTCATATATAGTTCCTATGAATTTTATCTTGTACATGATAATTCACACATGATAAATAAAAATAATTATAACAACAAAAAATAAATACCTATTCATATTCATATCCATTAAAAGAGTAAAGAAAAGAAAAGATAATCATTATTTGATCGAAAACAAAATAAAAAATAATTTCTGCATATAAATATTAGTCAAGTGATTTATTTTCATTCTCATTTTATTGATTGCTGAATTATTTATTTCTGTTTTTAAACTAATTCATAGAAAACCATTTTTATTTAAATCAAACGGTTTTAATCGAAGATTAACAGATAATAAAAATCAAGTATATTATTCAATTTCTATTGAAAACGTTTTAAGAAATATTTTCAGTAGTAAATATAATAAATGTATTTGATTTATTATGAAAATAAAATATAATGCTATTTATGTATAATCATTAATCAAGAATATAAACAACTTAATTTTTATTGATAAAAAACACATTTTTTGTTAATACAATAAAATATAAAGTATTCAATGAAATGTTTAAATGTTGAAAGAGATGATATAATTAAAATAGAAATTGATCAAATGTTTTGTCTCCTTCGAAATAAAACAAATCAAATTTTGATTATTTTATTATTGTACAATAAATATTAATTAATTCATAATCATTCAATAATATTCATCATTGACTTTTCTTCTGATTAATACTTTGATGAAGTTTTGTATTTTATACTAAAACAAATAAAATACTGACTAACAATCTTAAATGAATATTTGTTTCTCAAATAATTCCTTAAGTGATCAATTTTCTTGAAACCAAACAATTTACTTTTACAAATTCAAAGATATTTAAACATAATACAAAGCATTCATTATAATACAAAAAATATTAATCATATTATTGTAATAATAATAATAATAAATGACACAAAATTTAATTCTATTGCTATTAAACTAAATTGAATGTCTCATGTAAAATGCCGCAGGAATCTTTGCATTCACAGATATACTTTTTCTTGTCTTTTGGTGATATCCGTGTATTTTGATAGTCGAACTGTTAGTTATTATTATTGTGAAATATCTTTAAATAAGACAATATTGTTTGAGAAAATGTGCAAATCTTGTTGCTCTTAAAATTGATTTTCGGGTACAATGAAAACAGCGTATGAATTCTACGAGGTCTGATGTTCTGCCTCTCCTCTTCCATGACAACGAGACAGAGTATACACTCTTACTGCTATACTTATTTTATCAACATAACTAAATTCAGTTAATGAACTTAGTTGAATTGAATTGAATTGATCATCTTTCTCAGTTGAATTGTATAACTGTGATTTATTCTAACTGATATTTTTTATCGAAGATTATTCTCTTGGAAATCTTTTCGTATCACCACTGGATAATCAATATTTTCGTGAAGTGAGTTGAATCTTTTATTTAATTATTAAACAGTTGTCTGTATTACAGAATCAATCTATTTTTGATGATTTAATTTGAGAATTTGTACTATTGCGCTAGAATATGTGATTATTTAATTAAACTTATAGCAAATATGTCTATGAATACATTAGAAAATATAAACTTGAAATCATTCTCTATTCTTGTACAATTAACATGAACAACTACTGGAAATATTTCTTTCGATTTAATTTAATATTTGATAAATATGTTTATGAAGATGCTTTATATGTATCTACATGTATTATTCAATGCATTAATAATGTTCTCACTGTAAGTATTAAATATTTATTTAAAATAAAATATTGAAAGTCAATAAAAGGACTATTACAACAACAAACAAATGTTTTTTATGATGATTATAATGAATTTATTTTATGAAACTTAAATGAAGATGAAAGGCGACGGTAAGTTTCAATCATTTTTTTGACCCAAGAGCGAGACATATGTAGGTTTGTAGAGAAAATTTTCTCTATCGAATAGTGTATATATGATCGAATTCTGTTGTGTGCCGAAAACATTGATTTTTGACTTGAAATCAAGCTAATTAGAGATTCGCATCGGAGTCAACTAAATTTTTTTCCTATAATTCATTTTTTACATTGAATTGTTTTCTAAATTGAAGGTTTTATTCTCTAATATTTTTCTCAACAAATTGACATTTCTTGAGGGTCCAATCGATATTCTATTGCGGTTCACGGACACAAACGAAAGTTGGGGTCAGATTGAGGGAGTGGGTGTGGCTTTCACAGTTAAATTGATATTCACACAATCGCCCACACTCACACCCATCTTTTTTCTTATCTCTTCCCTTTCTCTCAATAAATCATAAAATCACAAAAAGAAAAATTAATAAAATTTCTATTTAGAAGTTTTCTTTTATTAATTTAAATGTTCTCCTGAATTTAAAAATATTTCATTTGAGTTTTCTATAAAAATGAAATTTTTTCTAATTTAAGTTTCTTTCCAATTCTTTTAATTTAATTTATTCCAAAAAAATTCTCTCCGAATTATTTTATTCATTTGGTTTTTTAATTTCAAATTAAAGTTACAGAATATTTATTTTGGTAAAAGAAGTTTTATTTGTTTATTTTTATTTATTGTTGTCAAAGAATTTTCATAGTTTAATGTTTTTTATTTAGCTTCAAATATAAAAAATAAATATTTTATCGAATTAAGTTACAAATATTTTTAATTTAAAATCTTTTCATATTTTTGAATTCGATGATTTGCATAATCAACAACATAAAGATTTTCTTCATTATCGAATGATAAACCCATGGGACAATTCAATTGATTTGATTGATTTCCTGCACCATTTCCTCCAACAACAATTTCACCTTCTTCATCTCCTTCACACCAACGCATTATTCGACGATTCCAAGAATCTGCCACATAGATTTGGCCCAAATGATCAACAATCAGTCCTTGAGGATAATACAATTGTTTGAGACTACTTCCTTGACCATTTCCACCAGCAACAACGATTCCTTCTTTTGCGTCTTTTTTCCATTTCAGTACACGATGATTCTCATAATCTGATATATAAAGAGAATAATTTTCATCAATAAAGATATAAGTAGGACAACTGAGTTGATTAAGATGATTTCCTTGACCATTCCCACCTGCAACTAATTCACCTTGTTCATCTCCTTGTTTCCATCGTCTTACTTCATGATTCGCACGATCAGAAGTATAAATAAATCCATTTTTATCGATTGTCAGACCCCAACAAACAATATTTGAAATAAGAATTTGTTGATTTGTTTGATTTTGATCAAAATATCGAATTACTCGTTTGTTTCCCTCAGCAGAAATAATAAAAGAATTGTTTCTCTTATCAAAAACCACATCTATTGGACAATCCAGTTGATTATTTTGATTTCCTTGTCCATGTCCACCTGCAATGATCTGACCAGTGTTTGAATTTAATTTCCATTTAATAATACGACGATTATCACAATCAGCAATATAAACTGATTTATCATTATCAATAAATATTCCATGAGGATAATTGAGCTGATTTAATTGATGTCCTTCTTTATTTCCTCCAGCAACAGTAATTGCAGATTGTTGAAATTTATTCTTTTTTATTTGAATTTGTTCTAAAATAAAAGATTTTCTTTTTATGCAAAATCTTTCGCATTATTTTTAAATCAAAAATGGGCGAAAATAAGAAGAAAAACTTTTATTTGAATTTGTTTTAATAAAATAAAATTTTCTTCTTGTTAAATTTAATTTTTGATCGAACAAAGCTAATTTCAAATAATTTCCTCATTTATTCAGATTTTTTAACTCAGAAATTCTTTATTTGATTTTCATAAAAGTTTTTATTTAGGAAAATGTTTTTAAAGCAAAGTCATTTTTGCTGCAATGATTCAAATGAAATCGATTAAAAACTTCTTTTTTATCAATAAAACTGTGTTGATAAATATCAAAACAGTAAAATTTGAATTAAAAACTTAAGTGTCTTATAGAGATTGATAAAAATTAATCATCTGGAATTCGAATAACTTAAATTAAAAGAAAATTTATGAAATTTCACTATTAAGAAAAATATTCTTGAGAAGAACTAAATTGTATTTGATTAAATAAAGAACAAAGAATAATTTTTTAATTATAAAATGTTTCTTTTCAATTGATTCAATTGATCTTTTACTAAAATGATAAAATTTCTATATGAATTTGATATTTATTTCGTTTCTCTAATCAATAAATTTTTTAATTATAAAATATTTTAAAGTCTAAAGATAAATTTAAGTATTCATTAATTGTTTGTAATAGAAAAAAATCTTTTATCTTGTTTTGATTTATTTATTTTGATGTTTAAGAAAATAATTTTAGATGATTTATACTTTAATGATATGAAAATATAAAATTAATTTCAAATCTTCATAATAGAAATAATCGTATGATCAACAATTTTATAAATTCCCAGAAAGTTTAAAATATCTTGTTTGATAAATAAAAGACAAGGTCAAAATTAATACTTTCTAATTAAATTAAAAAAAGTCAAAATGTTCAATAAATAATTAAGAAAATGATTTGAAGTTGTCATTTAGTTTTAAAGGAAATAAATATTTATAACATAGATAAATATTTTAAATAAATTCTATTGATGAAATGATGATATTATTTGTGAAGAAGAATGTTTTTTAAATAATTAATCAATTAATTAGAATATTATGAAAATATTTTTATGACGAAAAAACAAAATTAAAGTAATTAATTTTAATTTTCAATAAATATATCCAATTCTTACTTTAATCATAATTTCTTTTTAAAAAACTATTCGAAGGATTAATTTGATTAACAGTTTTATAAAAGTTTTTTCAATTCTGAAAAATATTTATTTTAATGAAAAAATAAAACCTTCGATATTAAACTTTGTTCTTATTCGTATAAATTAATTTATAAAAAATATTTTAAAGTACTAAAGAATATCAATATAATATTTTTGTTTTGAACAAAATAAATAATAATTAATTAGGATATGAGAACTTTTGTTAAAGTTTTTGAAATAATTTAAAATGGAACAAATGAAAATTCAATTTTATGATTTAAAATTTTTCCAATAAAGATATAAAGAGAGAGAATTCATTCATATTTTATCTTTTGAATATAAATCGTAAAGTTTTCTCTATAAAATATTTATTTTCTGTTGAGAAAATATTTTTCCATCTATAAAATACGAAATCATATTCATTTACGAAAGAAAATTTATTTCATTTTCAAAAACAAAGTCCTTGTAGATGTTTTTTTATAATTTAATAGATTTCTTCTTTTCCGAGATATTTTAATTTTCAAATATAAATAAAATGTTAAAATATTTTATTATAAAAAGACAGATATGAATAGATAATAATTAATATTAATTTATATATTAGATTAATCAGATTTTTAATATTTTATTGGAACAAAAAGTTAATTTATTTATAAACTATTATGGCGAATTAGATTTTATTTTCATCGATCTTTAGAATATTTGTTGTATCATTTATGTTGAAAATAAAATTGGACAAGTATAATCTTTAAATATTCTATTTCTCAATTAAGATTTCCAATAAATCAAATTCAATAATAAAATATCAAATATGTTTTACGCATCTAATTATTTTGAGATCTGTATCATCAATTCTCGAATGATTTATTTATTAACTTATTTGTAATTGAAAAACTAACGTCTGGTCGAGGGTGTGGAGTATGAGTTTCTTCTATACCTACATTCATTCTCAGCAGCTCCCGTTTATTTCTTCGTAAAACTATAGGGACTCTCTTACACTTCTTTGCAAATCCTTAGGGACATCCTTACAGTTTCTTGAGAAAGAAAACATACCAACAATAATCGTATTAAATATGCGCACAAGTGTCTATATCTTATTTCTAAGATTGTGATGCTCTATAGAATAAATTACTCTATAATTATGTGAAAGTTTTTTAGTATAAGTAGAATTTAGCCAGAGATCTAATGAAAATTCACTCTTTCGAAAATGAGCTAGAATCATAACTCTATGACTCGTAAATAATCTTCTACCGAGTTGTTCTCTATTTCATATTTGATATTTCAACTAAGGAAATAGTTTTTTCTCTTACTCGATGTTGGTTTAATTTGCACAGATTGGTTCGTAACCGGTTGTAAAAGAGTAATTGGAGGCTTTGTTTCTTTCAGTTGAATCATATGAAGCCCTAGTGCTGGATGAAGACAACCTACTACAATAAATTGTCGAGCAGCCAAAAGAAGAACTTCTTTTTCCGATTGATAATACGAATGACGACTGATATCTTTACCACTATCACATTCAATAGAAAACAGTGTCCTTTGACCAGTTTTGTCTAGGAATTGTTCGTTTTCGAGTACTCCTATCGATGTTGTACATGATGAAAATCCCCACCAGACAAATGTTTTTCCTTCAGTATATTGATTAGATAGATCTAAATTCACTCCACGAAACACATGGCGTCGTATGGATGGTAATTTTTCGAGTGCTGTGAGAATCAGTTTCAAATACGAAAACCATCGTTCTAGTTTTCGCCTGTCTTCAGTGCGAAGAATTGCATTGAGGGTAAAATATAAACATTCGTCATGTGGTTTCCATTCCATGGAATAAAGCATAATTGAAGCTGATTCATCTTGTGTTAAACCATCGGGAGGTACGGATTCACATCGCTGCTTCGCAACATAAGCATAATCTTGAATCTCAGGTAAAATCGAAATGAGTGGTGTTACAGCTTCTTCCAGTGACACTAGTGGCATTTTTTCATACCCTCGAATTGGCATGAGCATCTTTTGTGGTTCATTGATAATATCCGATACACGTGTATACTGTTGTGCGTCAACATTTCCATCTGTCGCCATGTTTATATGAAAGAATATTTTCGAGTGACAAGCACAATGAATAGTCTAGAAATAAAATAAAAATTTGTTTTTTTAAATTAGTATCATAACTGAATTAAAATAAAATGTATTTATTAGTCAA